>JAHZMW010003500.1:0-11678 GCA_027743745.1 Alloscopus bannaensis | reverse complement strand
CCGCCACAACATCTACCGCCACGAACAGTGTCTCCTCAGTGAATTCATTCGACTCAACCACACCGGACACCAATTTCCAGTTCTACCGTTTGTTTTCCGGCCCTGAATTTTACCAGGACTACCTACAGCCACCATCCCACACCACAACCCTTACAACTATTTCTACTGCTGATCTACAGTGGTGACACAGAGATTTACACTTTTACATACTATCTCTCGTACATTTATACACAGCTTTACCTACACACATTCCTACATCGATTCTTTATCCTCACAACTACATACTGAATTCCTACTATGAATTCCTATTGGTCAGCTCCCAATTCTTTCCGCGACTTAGCGATTGACACCCTCGAATGCTTTTATCGATGGTTGGTCAGTTTTCCTAATCGCCCCCACACCCCTTTTCATCGTCTTTTCGCTGCCACAATTTTACCATTAACCGTTTTCATTTTCCAAATCTGTCTTTTAATTTCTGATGCCAGTGGTCGTGCTCGGAATGCAAGACGCACCGCACCTCAACCACCACCACGCCGACAAAACCGGCCCACACATTTACAACGACCTACTCGCCAACGTGACAATCCAAATCAGGCATCATTTAATTTTGATTTCATCTCTGCACTTCTTGACCCACAAATAATCTCAGTCTGCCCCATTCATTCCCACAATTCTCCTCCCCATATTTGTCGCCCAGCTACTCGTGACCGACGAGCGCCACCCCGTTCTTCGGCGGGTACACCACCCCCTGCTTACCCTGAATTCGACGTCGTAATTGATCCTCGTATTTCCACTCCATCTCCTCCTCCCCCTCACACTACAATGTAAAAAAAAAATCTCTCTATCCAATTATTCAACTTCTTCCTCACACTTACCCATTACAAATCGTGTCACACACTTACACATAATCTCATACGTTCCACTACTTGTTGATGTCCACCGACATTTCTAATATTTTCAAATAACTAATTCAACTTTTTTCTGGATTCCATGTCACACCGAGCTACCTATCAACGCATCCGGTTTTTCTACCTTCTACTATGGACCACTACCCATTTCTTGCCGGTCTACTCTTCTAAAGATTTAAACAATTTGATTTTAAAATTTTTTGTATCAGTACTTACGTAACAGTACGTAAATGTTATTACATAATTTCATTTATAGTCGTTTTCCACATGCCGTTTTCAATTTAGTTTGTTTTTATTCCTTTTCCTACAATTCATGTATATAAAACCCAACATTTGTTTTCAATTTCGGCTGGGACAGCCTTTTTTGTTTCGGTGGCATGTTATACATATGTATAGTTATAACCGTATTACTCTATATTACTACACACATATTTCACACACTCCAGATCAACACAGTTCTATAACACACACCGAGTAACCTCGGAGCAAGAACGAGAGATCCAAAATGGGGACAAAAAAGGCAGACGTCAGGAGTGAGAGGAAACAACAACAACTCATATAATCAAGTAGTAGAATTTCACCGGAAATTTCCCTTCTGGAAGTTCCCAAAAACACAGTAGATTTAGTTTAATACACAACATATTCACAAGTAAATCCATCAAAATAAATTACACCTGGGATATTAAATCCTGACAAAACAACTTATATTATTCACGTTTGATGTGTAACCCTCGATCCACCGTTACCTCTCCTGAATACATATTCCCTCATTGATACACTTCAAGGGTACACATAACATTTGGTGGAGATGCGAGTTTTTAAAAATTCCTGCGATAAATTAGATATCAAAAACCGAATCCAGTACGGAGTTTTGTCAGATTAACGCTATAAATTTACGATTGTGTTCGTGAAGTTTACTGATGTCATCATCATCATCGCCAGACGAATTTCGATCTTCAAGAAGACAGAAAAAATTACCTCCTGAGTTTTCGGGAATCACTGATAACCGTCGGCAAAGAAGAAAACTTCAAAAGCGTGTTGCGCTAGAAAGTGAAACCAGTCCAAAATCAACTCGATCATCGTTATCAAATACTGACACAGAACCAAGTGTAGAATCTCGGAATGTGAGTGAAACACAAAGTTGGCAGCAAAGTTCGGATCACCCTTTACACAATCATTCCACACTTGTATATGATAACCCACCAGGAGTACCTATAGTTAGACAATTACATCATCACGTAAACTCTCCACTTACATGTGATATCCTATTACCACCACGGGAAAGTGGTAATACTCAAAGTAGAGACGCTCGAAGAGCTGAAATCGTACAGAATTTATTGGTGCCTAGTTTAGATATTGAAAGTGACTCTCCTCCGAAACCTTTTACACCACACAAACTAATTAGCAGTTTATCTGCTATAAAGAATGCAGCAGTAAAATTATTCACACCCAAAAGCAGGACCAACACTACCTCCAGCCGGACATCATCCTCCTCTCAACATAGTAAAGGTAATACTGATCTTGAAAATTCGCTTCCCTCTCCACTGCAAATTTCTAAACCTACCACTCCAGCATCATCCGCACAATCATCGTCAACCCAAACTCAAGAAGTAACTCAACATCAAAATCCTACAAATTTTTCACCTGACATTTGCGGTATTCAAAGACCCGGTACTTCGCAACAACCCATTGCCAATTTTCGCACCTCCACTCCAATTGCAAGCAATTCTGGAACGACAGAATTTCCCAAAAGGGGATTCATTACATATCATTTAATATTCAACAAGACTCAAAACAACCCCAGCGCACCACCGCAGATAACCGATGTAGAGGGATCCATTTGTTCACCATCCCTACAATGGGACCATGAAACCCCATACCCAGACGAAAATGACGTAAATGTTCGAACTGATATATTCGAAGAATCAACTTCAGCAGACGAAGACAATCTCCCTACAAATCCCCATCAAGAAGGATCTACGAATATTTTATCACAACATATCAATTTGCAATATACACCAACTGCACCACTTACAATTATTTCTACATCTTCTCCGTCACCCGCCCCATTGAGAGTTCAATATCGAAAAGATCATCTCAGCTCATCAGACGAAAGCATTGTCACAACAAACCCCATTCCAGTCAAGAATTTTCATTGTGATTGGATCCCCATAAATACTTATTTCTCATCCTCGGACGAAGACGAACCTTATAGATCAACCTTGGGTTATCATTTCGTATCTCAGCGATCAGTGTTTACGCATCCCATCCCGCAGCCGCCAACAAGAAGACCAGTAACACCAACTTCTAAAACCCCTCCCGCACCACCAACGAGACCAGCTACGCCACCACCATTTATACCGCGTCCTACATCAGTCATGTCTTCAGCAATTGATTACACACTCATGCCCTACTTTCCGGGCCCCAATCGTGCCAGAGACGTCCGATTCTTTTTTGACAGTTATCTGATTTGGGCAGCATCGCAAAAAATGAATGACAACACCATGAAGGCCACATTGAAAAAAGCTTTCGAAAACAACGAAGATGCAAAATACTGGTGCAAAATGCGAGTGAAAGAAGCCCTAGACTCTACGGTCGATATAAACACCTACATAGCCGACTTTTTCAACACAGCACCCATCATCCCATCCACTCCAGGTGAAATTCTTGAAATTATTTCACAACGACCTAAACCAGGAGAAATTCTCTCAACATTCCTTATCAAAGTTAAATGCGAAATGGGATCCGATTGGACAACAGCGGTCGAACAACAATACGTCAACATTCTACTGTCAAACCTGCCACCTGCGTGTGGACAACACATCAGCTGTAAAAAACACCCCAAAACATTTAATGAGTTACTCGCACTGGTACTCGACTTCGAGAAATACAATCGAATAGAATATTCCAGTCAACCCACAATCAAGATTGAGAGCAACGTCCACACAGTACAGCCAACAAACTTGACAGATGGATGTACTCCAGAATTGCTGACACACATTGCGAGAATGAAATATGAAAATGAAAGCTTGAAAAACATGGTGGAAACATTTAATACAAGAATGCGAGCTGTAGAAACCAGTTTCACCATTCCACAACACACTATATCTCAAGCAAATGTGACCTCACAACCAACAGCTACACCTCCACAAATGATTGCAACACCTACACCCCAGATAACCACATCATATTCAGCACCTCCACCACAACCTGCTCCCGTCCAAACTTCTTCAATCTGCAATTACTGCCAACGTAGAGGACATCTTCTTTATGAGTGTCGATTACTTGAAAGAAATCGACGCCCACCAACAATTCCTGCTGAGCATTTTAACAATCCTTACAGAGGAATCAGCCAACGTCCCTTGTATGGTCCTGACCATTTCCACAATCAATATAGAGGAAACAGCCAGCGTCCCACGAATTCTTACCGCGGCAATTTCAACAATCACGGACAGCGAAGAGGAAATTTCCAACAAAGACAGTTCTATTATCAACCTCGACAAAATAACTACAACCAACATCAGCAACCTGCCATAAACCAGGCTCCACTTCAATACCAACAACCACCATTCATAACTTACCCTAATGACACTCACGCCCAGGGAAACGCGTAATGGCTGGGCCAGTGCCACCACATACTTTCCACTGGAACCCCCAGCCGCTTCAAAATAATCAGAGTGCTCAGAAACATTCAAATAGTTTACAAACGAGTCATCACAAGGAACGTAATTACTTGACATCATCACAACAAATTTGCAGTCTCTCACAAACAACTAATCCTTCCCTAGTTGCCTCAAAACCCTTCCCACAAAAAACATTTCCAATTTCTAATGACAATTTAAAAATGACTCATTATCCTTTGGCTCCTATATCCACTATCACACAGTCTGATCATCATCACAATACCATTCTTACCATCCCACCCCTAATGAGTATTCAATTTTCTTCACCCCCCACGAATAAAAATATTAATTTTGGACAACAAAAAAAAACCATCATGGACAACATCACAATAATTTTGGACTACATCAACACTATGTTGGACAACATGACAACATTAGTACACATCAAAATCAAGTTGGACAACCGCAGAACCGTGATGGACAATTGCACAATAGTCGCGTACAACGTACCGGGACAAAAATAAATCAGCATAAACTGCAGCATACTACACTCCCGGAAAGGAAGAAGAACAGTATGTTCTCACAAGTTCGCGAGCATATCAAACAGACACATCTTTCGAAGCAAAATACTAACCCACAGAATGCTACACATTTGGACAACTCAACACACAATATGAAATACAACAAACCTGAGAACACACAGAGGAAATCGCAAACCCCACAGGAATCGAGTTTATTTACACCAAATTCCTACCTCCCATTGCAACTTCACACTACGCACAGCGAACATAAAACGTCGTCACTGATGCCTATTGGCCCCACTGTCTCAGTACAAATTGAAGAAAAAGAGCGGACGGCGATCATTGACACGGGTGCAATCGTTTCAATCATCTCCAGCAGACTCGTAAATCATTTTCCTCGCTTTAGGAATGAGAAACTTAAACTCCAAGCATTCAACAGTGCACTTCCTGATTTGGGTTTTGCACTCATCGAGTTCAAGTTGAATGCCAATGTAATAAACTACCCGATGATTATTGTGGAGTCAACTACCCACGACATTCTCCTAGGTCAAGATTTTTGCGAAGACTTTGAACTCACTATCAATTTAAGTGCAAGACGACTCTCCTCACCACAACTTGGAGAAATGACACTCTCGTCTCCAAAACAAAACTTGCATCAGCATCTTCATATTGACCACTTGCGTGACGTAAAATCACACGACCATCACACACAATCTTTGTCGAGACTCATACGAACAACCTCAGAGCACAATCATTCGATACAATCACACAGCAAATGCTCACTCCACCTAAGCTGACACACCACCCTTTGAAATCATCAGCAAAAGCGACCATTCCACCACAGTCGCAAATTTTGATACCAGTGCAACGCATAAGCCTCGCTTTGGACGACATCGCGGTCATTACACCCCAAAAGGACTTGTTTTACAGCTGTGGAATAATAATTCCATACATGATGATAAACCCACAGACGACATGCATTCCTGTTGCAAATATTTCATCGAAATATGTTACACTCAATCCTAACACTAAGCTTGGCAAGCTTAGCAACTTACTACACACGGATGAGATCATTCCCCTTCCTCAAAAATCATCATCCACCACGGCGTACATCAATTCAATCAAACCAGCAACAATAAAACTCACTGACGCGGAAGTTGACACATATCTCCAGGAATTGAAGATTGGCTCACATGTTTCACAGCAAAGTCAGGACAAGCTTCGTCAACTTATAAAGAAGTATGCAGATGCATTTTCTTTCATTCCTGAACAAATGGGACGAAGCAAAAATTTTAAATTTCATATTGACACTGGAAACGCAACTCCTATTCGCTCTAAACCCATTCCACTCAGCGATAAAGAACATGAGATACTTAATGAGACTGTTGACGACCTTTTAAAAAAAGGACTCATCGAGCCATCCACTAGCGCTTGGTCGAGTGCGCCATTCCTTGTACCAAACAGGAACCAGAATTCCATACAATGGTGTGTAGTTTTTGACATGAGAGGAGTTAATTCAGTCACAAAGAAATACGCTTATCCGTTACCGAATATCGACAACATTATAAGAAAATTATCAGGGGCAAGATTCATCTCATCCCTAGATTTAATTGCTGGATACCACAACGTTCCTTTAACTGACGAAAGTAAAGAAAAGACAGCTTTCTCAACGCGGGATAAGCTGTACCAATGGACCGTTATGCCATTTGGCGCAGTCTGTGCTCCATCGGCATTTTCAGAATTAATGTCGACCTTGATGTCAGATTTAATTGGAGATAATCTTGCCGTATATCTTGACGATATTTGTATTTTCTCCGAAGACGAAAAAACACACCTTGAAATACTTGAAAAGGTATTCCGACGCCTACGAGATGAAGGCCTCCTTTTTAAATTCAAAAAATGCGAATTCATGAAAAACGACATCCGAATTCTCGGGTTTAAAGCCACCTCTGAAGGTATTTCGCCCACCGATCAACATCTTGCTGGACTCGCTCTTATGCCGGCTCCATCCACAAGAAAACAACTCCAACGTCTACTTGGATTCTTTCAATTTTTTCGACGTTTCATTCAAAATTTCGCCACGATAGTCAAACCTCTTCACCAATTACTTCATAAATCAGAGAAATTCAAATGGGCAGAAGAACACCAGAAAATATTTGAAGACCTCAAATATCGCCTCACACATGCACCCATCTTGGCTCATTTCAATGAAAACGATGAAATACAAATTCAGGGTGGAATAGAAAAGCCAATTGCTTTTCTTAGCCGAAAATGCAACGAAGCTGAAAGTAAGTATTCAATATCAGAGTTGGAAACATTAGCAGTAGTATATGCTGTTCAAAAACTACGTTGTTACCTTTTTGGACGAAAATGTACAGTGTACACAGATCACTCCGCACTGCCATATCTATACAAAGGCCCACATTACCACTTACCAGCCAAACTCACGCGTATGCTATTATATCTCTCGGAGTATGACCTCGTATTTCGTCATGTTTCGGGAAAGAGGAATGAAGTTGCAGATACTTTATCAAGAATGCCTGTGGAAGACGCAGCCCCCATAAATCACAACGTTGTTGAATTGCCCATAAACCACATTGAACACATAGATATACGCACAGCTCAACAAAATGACAGTGAAACAAAATCACTCATTGCCGACATTCAACAAAACAAGAGAACTCGTAATTTTAAACACTGCTTCATACATGAAAATTTACTCATGCACAAAGCTCCACATATACACAGAGCAGTACCATTCTTGCCTAAAATACTACGCAAAAACATCATCGCTCAACTTCACGAATCTTCTTTAGCCAATCACAGCGGAATATCGAAGACGTATGCAAGACTTGAAAATCATTTCTTCTGGCCTTATATGCGCGAGGATGTATACAAATTTGTACTTACGTGTGAGAAATGCCAACTGCGCAAAATACCCAAACATCGCCCTTTTGGTTTGACTCAATCATATACTATTCCACACAAGATATTTTCCAAAATTGCAGTCGATATTATGGGTCCACTGCCACGTTCAAAGACTGGAAATTTCTGCTACATTATTACAGCCATTGACCTATCAACTCGTTATTTGGAATGTGCTCCACTCGTAACAGCAACCTCAGAGCACATTGCCCAATTTTTACTTTCCATCTTTTTACGTCATGGTTTCCCAACTGAAATAGTGACTGACCTCGGAGCTAACTTTAATAGTGAACTGATCAAAGAAGTCAATCACCTCCTAAACATTCAACACATCACAACTACTCCATTTAATCCTCGAGCAAATGGAGCAGTAGAACGATGCCACCAAACAGTTAATGACATGCTCTCATTTTATATGCAACAGGCAGGATCCGAATGGAACACGCTTCTTCCCTTCATCCAATTCAGCATTAATACTTCACGTCATGAAGCGCATAAATTCTCTCCACATGAGCTTGTCTACTCCGATGTGGCAACACTTCCTTGCGAAGTTAATCTCGACTTACCCCAATTCTGTTTCACCTCAGATTTACATCACAACATTGACTTTGTCCGCCGTTTAGCAGCTGAACGCCTCATGAAAGCTCAAGATGCGAGCCATAAATATGCCGACCAAAAGCGACAACATGTTGAATTTAAACTGGGTGATCAAGTTCTTCTTCGTACACATCCGCAAGGCAAAGGTCGAAAATTTAAATACCATTATGAAGGACCTTATGTCATCACAAACAAATCTCCACATAATGACGTCAATTATACTATTGAAAAGAAAGGCTCGCGTCAAACATATAAGAAAAATGTGCACGTTGAGAAACTGAAACCATTTTATCCACGCGATTATTGCCCCCCGACTGATCCAGACAATCCAGCCCCAAAAATTACTACTCACACCATAGAAAACGCGGAGGAAACTCTTACTGCCAATAAACATCTTCACTTGCCCACATCAACTTCGTTGACTTCTCAAGCGACACAAAACACATTACATACTCCAGTATCGGAACACGCTCCACAACATCACCCACAGGCGCAATCCCAAGTATACTCTTTTGTGAACAATTCAGAAAATTCAACTCGACGTTATCCCTTACGAAATCGACAACAAGTGCAAAAATACATAGCCTAGTGCAGTGAATGTTCTCTCGAGTGAATGACAATGGCCATGTCATTTGCTAACGCTATTTATTTTTGCACTGCCGTCACAACAGCGTTTGCTACATCTCCATTTATCAAACTCTCACCGGGTTTACACGCCGAAGAAATTCCCAAACAGTTTTACGAAAAAACAGCAAACATCATTTATGAACTTTCAGTTCCAGACTTCTCTAAGGATATCCTTCTCAACGCCTACAACTGCCACGGTACGGAATGTGACCTTTTTGACCACATCCATGGATTACTCTTTGACACATTACAAGTTTTAAAACATCACATTCCTTCAAAAATAAACCAAACAGAACGCTACCCAAACTCCAACTCGTCTAAGTTCACAAATTCGAGCCTCACTCCTAAGATTCGCAACAAACGTTATCTTGGTTGGCTCATGGAACCTTATCATTGGTGTTGCGGCGTAGGCCGAGCATCGGATATTGAACAAGTTGCCCACAATGAAGACTCCCTCAACGACGTCGTAAAGAATCTTCAAAATAATCTCCACAAAGAACATGAGTCAGCAATCCAGTCTCACCTCGTTCTCGAAACTTATAGTACACAAATGCAGACAATCCTGCAAAATATTACTGCTACGGCCGATAAAAACTACGAAACTCTCGCACAAGAAGAAAAAGCTCTACAATACTCTGTCATCAACATTGAACATATTTTGTCCCTTATCGGAAAAGTACAACATCGCATTGCTACTGTTTCCACCTGGCAGTTAGCCCTCAGCCAGTGTTTTCAAAAGCGAATACCATTTTCCGTTTTGCCCCTTCAAACCTTTCAAGAAGATTTATACACCTTACAGGACAATGCAAACCTCAACAACATGTCTTTCTCCATACCTCCCAACGAAGTTTATCAATACTTATTTCTACAAACAACAACTTGCCATTTCTCTGCTTCCAAACTCATCGTACGCATCCAAGTTCCCGTACAATCAGCGCAAAGTTCTTACAAACTTTACCGAATTACTCCCATCCCGATGTACTACAACAGTTCGTCATGTCACATTCATACAGACACACACATCGTCCTCATTAAAAATGCAATCCACATTTTTCCCCTCTCCTTTCAACAGTATATGGATTGCACAAATGCACCTATTTGTTACGTTCCTCAGTTCACTTCGCACACATCTTCACCATCTCAATGCCTTCGGGCAGCGTTATTGGATACCAACTCTATTGAAAGTCTCAAGCAGGCATGTACATTCATTTGTCACCCGACCCATGAAGCCGAAGAAATCATCGAATTCAGCACAAACCATTATGGTATTCTGAAACCTTCACCTAACCTCACACTTCAGTGCGAAAACTTACCCGATCAGCACTTTGTACCCCATCTTAACATTGGCATCATTGAAGTGAAATTGCAATGCTCCTGTTCCCTTCATACGATGACACAAATAGTTACACCACAATGGCCTTGTGAACATTCCCACGACAAAACAAGCTTGTTTCATCTTCTTCCGGCGGCCTGGACAATGAATCTGGAACAAACCGTCCTCACTCCCCAGACTATGTTTCAAAACATCTCTACCAACATAAATCATCACTGGCCTCGCGAAATGCCACATTTAAACTTCTCCGAATTCCCGGAAACTCCCTATGACCTTCCTGTTCACATCGACGCAGGCAGCAAACTTTCTTTTATCACAATATTCGTCGTCATCATTATTGTTATCGGTGTAGTAATTCTATCAGTTTATGTGAAAAATTTTAATCCCCAATGGCTGACAGCAACAGTTCTCGGCTCTTTACTCCCTCGTGTGCAATCTGCTGCACTCGAAAATTCACCAGCTATCGACATTTTTTTTGAAATCTTCACACTTCTCACACTCATCGTTATTGCAATTTTTTGCATTCTTATCTATTTCGTCCTTCGTCGCGCTTCTCTTCTTCAAGTCTTTAACAAAATAGACTGGACGGATGGAAAATTAAAAATTCAGGTCCAAAATAAAGCTGGCCAACATGTTACAGCTCGCCACCATTTCACTCCGCGCTCCCAACCTGGACAGTCAACTCCTCCATTCAACCCCACATATTAAAAGCAAACATCATGGATAAGCCTACTAAACCTCAAACCAAACGTAATCAGCACCGAATCCGTGTTCCATACTGGAACCAACGCTACTTAAACAAACGACGGAACGACTTCATCTTGTCTTTTCTTACAAACCTCCAAGCCTACGCAACTCTACACGAAATCCCTTCGCCTTCTCAGTGTCGTGTCCTCCCAAAACCTATTTCTGCACAACATCCCGACTATCAACTTCAATTTGAACTATACCAGCTCATCAAACACGCTACCCTAGTTGCGACTGACGACAAAAGATACAACCCTTATTTTCCTGCCACGCAACGGGACACTTTTAATCATATCGTTGGATATCAACCTAGCACCGTTTCCCCAGCAAACCCGACGACGATTTCCGACCCATCCTCACTTCCGGTTCAACCCTTGCCTTCATTCACCACTTTTAC
>JAHZMW010003499.1:0-21004 GCA_027743745.1 Alloscopus bannaensis | reverse complement strand
ATTAAAAGGGTCCTGGATGTCGTGGGGTGTTGTTATGATCTGTTTGAGAATAGGGAATGAATTTATTTTGCATTCTTAATAATTCACTGCCTTGAAAGATTAAGAAGTGGTGCATTATACAACAAATCATAATTCCTCTGATGATGTTGGAATGCCTAAAGGTTAACCAATTGTTCACAAATCTCATCAACTCTCTCAACTAGCTCAATCCATCTGGAATTGACGAGTTTTGGTGATTATATTGACACACGGCAGAGTAGCATTGAACTTGACTCGACGAGCGATGATTGAGCACTTATCGCGGTATCATTTGCATACACTTATCAAAGCTGTGTATATTCATAATATGCAAATTAGCGGTCGAGCACAATCAACTGGTGAATTCCCATTTTCAGGAGGAAAACAATAATGTGTCCATTAGGCACTCGTTTTACTTGGCCAAATGAAGCGAATATTAAAATCTTCCACGTATAACTTTAATTACTATTATATGCCTACATAAGATATTGTCCTGGCGTAGCATTGAGGACCACTTGTTTTCGTCACCATAAAAAAGAAAAAAATGCCGTTGCAGTTCAAGGCAACAATCAGTTGCGGTCTCCTTCACAATGCTGAAATCGCGAGAAATCATCGTTTTCATTGAGTTTACAGGAAGTAAATTGTCCAAGTAAAAAAATCCTCCTTTTATATCCAGAAGAAACTCATCATAATCGCGACCTGTCTTCCCAACAATTTTTATATGCATAACTACAATATTAGCTGTCTTCTCGCGTCTCCTGTTCGTGGTTTGTGTGTGCAGTTAATTTTCGGTGACATTGAGCATAATGCACATAGAAGAAGTTTCTTTTTATTGCTTGACATTCACTGATTTATTGTATGGTTTTTCTGCTTGCCCAAGTATTCTGGTTTGTTGGTTCGTGCATTTTGTGGAAATTGTCTGCGCTTCTCGTCCATTTTGCGAACAAGGAGCAATTATGAAGCATAATTCTCATTAGCCGACAGAGCACACGATGATGAGCCCATGATGACGGTAATAGTAAAACAAAAAATTGGACAATTGAAAAAAAATTAAACTTGAGAACGATTATCATGAGCGCTCGCTCACGACTGCTTGGCGCAAACAGAAAGAGACAGGGCTTCCTAAAATGACGACTTCAATGCTGATCATGATCATCCCCAAAACTGGTGACATGACATGATGATGACGATGAGCAATTGAGTATCTTGCAGTCATGATAAGTCTCAATGTTGACCAAAATGCACTTTGACGGGGGAAGAAAAATTGACTAATTACCCACTGCAACTCTTTTGTAGCTAACGCTTCAACGTCCGTCTTTTTTTGGGGACACACTTACTGACCCAATCCATAAAATGTTTGCATATCTCAGAGAGAGATGACATCAGCGAAGATAATCATCATCTATCTCACGCGTCAAGATTAGCTTTGAGGTGCTCTTTTGAGGGAAATGGAATAATTGCGAGTTATTAATATATTTTTGCTAACTAGCTAAGCTCTGCGTGGATGGACGCGTGGATATCACGTAGTTCTCCAAAACGACGACGCTTCTTATCCAATGCCGAGTTGCAACGTGCTCACTCGCACAATATTCTCAAGGGTGATGACATTTTAGTATTCCGCATAAGATTAACCGTACAGCAATAAAGAACGAAGAAAAATTACCTGAGCATGCAATCCGAGTTCATATTTATTTATAAGGTGCTCATATACTAAAATCGCCTATCGACAACGCGATAGCTAACCGTACAAGTGTATTCTGCTTAAATGTGGCGTACATAGGCATAGTCTCTCTCTGTATGATGAATTGGACGTGGTAAACGGACATTTTACCTCACTTTATAGTTGCTTGTCTTCCAATAAAACTGTGTGTGCATCAAATGATCTCTGATTGCGACAGCCGCACACAACAAGAGAGAGAGAGAGAGAGACGTACGTACTTGAAAAGTTGACGATTATCCTTTTTTTCCACAAAAACTAGACAGGCACAAGACACAAGGATTATTAATAGTTTATGCTGCTCATGCCAGTACATAAACACACTGACACTGGATCCCTAATTTTCGCATGGACTTGTGACTCTCAGTATACATAACGAGGCGCCTGAGGAATATATAGGTAATCTTGCTGCAAGGAATGGTTCAAGCCCTTAAGTATTACGTTTGCAGACCTCAAAGATACAATATGATTTAATATGATTACACACGTTGAGCGTGGCGTCCCACTTGTATTAAAAAGGAAACAATGGATTACCTCCCGTAATAACATTATGCAAAGCAAGCCCTCCTCTGCTTCCTTCCTCTGGCTTGCCAATAAACACCTCATTTTTCTCCAAAAAATGGAAATAAGCATTTGTAACTTCATTATTATATGGCGCTCTGGGTGAGTTGAGTGAGCACGTACTCATCCCATATATGATCGTGTGGTGTGTTTAATTAATTCACAAAATGACACTAAATGATAAGCCATATATAAAAAAAGTGTAAATGATGACTGCAATCCACAACATCCACTTGATCCCCAAATCGTAAAGTGTACGCTGTGTGATTCCTATATTGTTTAGCCTATTAAGCAGGAAAGGTTACTGAAGTCCTATAAAAAGCTTGCAAGGTTCCATCAACAGTCATCAGTCAGATTTCCAACTTTTCTCTTGAATCATCTCAGCATTCAGTGCTTTCCGCACAAACTCCAACTTAAAACAATGATGAAATTCGTAAGTTTCCTCAAAAGTGAACTTTCTGTGATTATATCCACATATCAGAGGTGTGATCGCTTCCTAAGGGGCAACTGGATAATAAGATGAGGATACAGAGTAAAATTGAGTGATTTGGAATTTTTCCATAGATCGTTCTCGCTGTCGTCGTCGCTGTGGTCGCCGGAGAGGCCCCACCACACGTCGGACTCTCTTCCTTCGACTTTGGAAGCAGCTCCGGAAGCAGCGGAAGTGGTTTGAACGAGTACGTCGATGAAGCCCTCTTGGCTCGCGTTGGTGACCTCATCAGCCGTGGAGGAGATGGCTCCGGAACCCCACAAGACTCTGAGGGCCGCAACCTCGATGCTGAGATCCTCACCCGTGTCTCTGGATCCCTTGGAGATGGTGGCTCATCCGGACCAAGCTCTGCTTACGGACCACCATCCCGCTCTGCCCCAGCCATGCTCGGACAACCAGAGCCTGCCGAGAGGATCGCTGAGTTCGAGCTCACCGACACCGCTGCCCGTCAAGGAGGATATGACTCTGCTCCAGCCCCAGCTCCAGCTCCAGGCCCAGCTTATGGTGCCCCCACCCGTGGCGCTGCTCCATCCGGACCAATCACCCTTGGCCGCCCAGAGCCTGCTCAACGTGTTGCCGACTTCGCTGTCAACGGAGGATCTGCTCCAACCCGCAACAGTGGATACAACTAAATCATCTCACGTTTAGAACGAATCTTTAGTCATCGCTGACCTGGATGCTTCCCCACCGCAGTCATCCCTCTGTACCCACAACTTTTCCAGTCATTTTTTGTTTAAATTATTATGTTTCTTACATTTACACCCCTCTTCATCGAGCTGCATCGGTTCACTCATATTTATTTCTTTTCTGTTTGTTATCTGCTGAAAGCGTTTTTGAGTATTTTTGTACGGTTTCTCTCTGAGTTTGCATAAAAATCTTGAAAAACTACTCATCCCCATCGTATGACCACAGATTGTTTTAAAAAAAGATTGCTGACCAAATACCATCTTCAAACTTGAAAGTCAAGTGGAGGTCACTCAGACCACGAATGAAGTTACCAAAAAAAGAACAACTCAACATCTCCGGCATCCGCTCATAAATACATCTTTATGATATTGTGAGATGAACAATTACAGAAAAAAAATACCTCATATTCGTTTCATATATAATTAACCGCATGAATTCAATTACCCGGCTCGACAAATAACAGGATGTAACTTAAAGCTAATAGCTGCACCCGACTCACGGTCCGTGTCGGTTATGTAAACTCAGAGAAATCCTCTGCAATTTACATACATATTTTCTGAAAATCTTCTAAAATAATGTGATACTTTTTATCAGTTCGTGCAAAAGAAGTAAAAAGATTGCAAGGATTTTACTGTCACTTTGCATAGGTATATATCATTGTGTCAAGAAGTGAAGGTACAAAGAAGTAGACATACCCCTGACTGGGTGAACTTGGAACAACGAGCCCCACTTTGTCTGCCTCAATTCTGGATTCCAGTCAGAGAATTTCAGGTTTTTTCCACAAAAACGAGTTTTCTCCACGCATACACAGTTTCGCTAAATAGTGCAAAGTGGTAAGTAGCTCCTTTTTGCAAATCTTTATAAAAGTAAGGTGGGCAATACAACAACCTATAAAATGACCAAATCATGATTGTATTATAGGTGCTCTCATAGTATACCAAGCCTTAACTTAATTCCAGCCTAGGATAACTGCTGAGTCAGTTTGCATCAGTTGGCACGATTTATGTTTATTATGACAAGTAATTAACCCTTCTCAAGGAGAGTGGCTCATTAGCATAAAAAATGTACTTTAGGTGAATACAAGTGGATGAGTGCCTACTTCAGCAAGTCATCGGGTTCATTATGATTTTTTCCAGGGAGATGATGGAATCATTCATGGCTATCTGCACTGCGGAAGGTAAGCGGATTAGTGTATGCCTATACTGATATCATCATCGGAGACCTGGAAGGACCACAACCGAGTTTTCATCTAGAACTATACATATTATGGTCACCACCACGAATATGCATGACATCAACAATTTCGATAATCCATCTCTCCCAAGACGTCAAGAAAACCTGGACAAGTTGCAAAAACCCCTAATGAGGCAGACAGTTAGGTGCCACTTCTACATACAAAAAGCTGATGGCTAATTTTTCAAAGTTTTTGGATTACGTAGGTACCTCGCGAAATTATATAATCATTAAAATCCGTGTAATATTTCATAAGATTTGCCAATCCAGGGAATTACACCAACTGACACAACCCCTCGTCCAGTCTAGACCTGGTTGCAACTTGTCCAGTAGGTTGCTCAAGTCGAGGTATAAAAGACCAGTCATGAAACCGGGTATCCGCACTTCATTTCGCTTTCTCAACCAATTCACACCACTTTTTCTCTTCTAGGTTCTATACTTTTGGGAGTATCAAGAGTTCACCATGAAAGTCTTGGTAAGATAAAGTTTATTGCGACCCTTATTGAAATTGTAATGTACTAAATAGTACAAAGTATTATTGCTATCTTTTCTGTCTAGATTGTTCTGGCACTGATTGCGGTGACCGCAGTTGCGGGGCAAGGTCATAACGAATATGTTGACGACGCCCTCATCCAAAGAGTGGGTCAAATCATCTACGAATATGACCAAAAGCAAGCTGTGAGCCGTGGGGGAAACTCCAACGTTCAGAACTCTTACCAACAACCACAACCTGCGATGACCCGAGGTGGATCTGCTGGACATCAGTGGGGACAACCAGAGAAAGTTAGCCGAGTTGCTGATTTTGACTACAACCAAAAAATGCCTCAACAGTACCAACAACCTCAAATGCCAGTCCGAAAGCAACGACAATTCAATGCTGCTCCACAACCTGTCACTCGTAATATTCAACATCAGCAACAACCAATGATGCGCAGTGCTCCTCAACAACAATACCAGGCACCTGCGCCTTATGCCTACCAAGAGCCAAAGACGGTTCAAAAGAGTTCTGGTGGATTTTCGGGTTACTCACTTAGTCAACCTGAAGTAGTTCCCAGAGTCGCAGAGTTCCACTTCAATGGTAATGAAGAAACTAGAGATTTTGACTAACCGCATCAATATAAACGGCAAAAACGGAAAACAGGTGCTTTCTCTGGATTGAAATTTCATCAAGATTTTAAGAGTATACATTCAATGTGCCATTTCAATTTATTAAATTGTCGAAGCTACAAACAATTGTAAACTAAACTGCCTAAATTACAAGTTAAATAAACACACTACGCAATCATCAAAGATTTGTAGAAATATACATCCATTGTAAGCTACCTAATACATAACCTAACTTGCCAAACACCGTTGATGAGATCATCTTATACGTTGAGAATGAAGCCGCCTCTTTCACCAAAAGCTCGACGAATCTTGTCTTTTCCAAAGTTAGTAAACTAAAATGCGAAAGCAGATTTCAGTCATAAGATTCTCCAGCAATGTCAAATCTGTCCTCAGTTAAATTCTTCATAGTACAAAAAAAACAAGTAGCCTCACTCACCCCAGGGGAAAACACGTGCAGTTCCTGCAAATTCTTCATGGAGTACTCTTCGCTAAAGGCATACACTGCTGACTTGTCAGTTACTTTCAGTCCAAACCCACGCATGTAAACGTACTTCAGCTCTATAAACATAACACAACAAATTATGTACTGTAGTACTGTAGCTTAATTTTAAATGTCTAATAAGCATTTTTTATATTTGTAAGACTTACTGAACAAGTACCAAAAGGAGTACACATGGCTCCTTTGCGTGAGTCGAGACCACAACGAGTCAGCGATCCCAGTTAGTCCAAAGTCAGTGACACGAGTCATGTCACAATCCAAATGGAGATGCTGAATCGACGAAAGATTTTTGAAAATTGATTGAATGTCTGCGTCAGTCAGAGATCTCTTCCTGCTTCCACCTGCTTCTCCAGCCGTCTCACCGCCACCGACAATGCAATTGTTCGTGTCGTACCTCATCGTATAGTCTTCCAGAACCAACGTGCTCAGTCGATGAAATTTAAAAGTTATCCGATCCAAATCAAAGGACGCCAGAGAAGGAAGCTCATTAATCACGTGCAAACATCTTGTTCCAGTGTACCTCCAAGCCCGACCATGTGTGTCCTTTCCAAGCGGTTCGATTATCTCTGAAATGGTCTGCCTAGATTCCTCTGGTACAATAGTAAAACCAACGGACGCCAACTCGTCATCGTACACTGGCAAATTAACAGAAAGACTTGTTGACGAGTAAGTCGCCCCTATTCTCACGGTTGATTTTGGAATTGTAATGAGCGAGTGCTTGATCCAATTTTCCATTCCTTTTTCAGGTCGGAGTCCAAAAAGTTCAACTTGCTGCAGGTGGTAGTTCTTTGCCAGGAAGCTCGTTGTGAGGTGAAGGGGAGCACTAAAGAATTCGTCCTTTATCATAGGTACCGGTATAAACGGCAAATTTAAAGAGACGCTTCGCAGAGTAGGTAAGCTAATGCTGGTTTCACAACCCTCTTGACTGCAAACGGTGTCCCGGAGTCCGTCTAATATCCCACAGGTGATGTAAAAGCACCATCTCAAAATTTCATCCAAACGCGCAGTATCGTTTTTCGAAAGCTTCCAGTGTTCAAGCGGAAATTTGTCGGCGCACGCTAAGGAAAACTGTTTCAAACTGTTGCAGCTTTTCAACAAGAGTCCCTTGCATTTGAGCGTGACAAAGTCCTGCCATGTCTTTTCCTGCTCAAAATTAATACCCTCAAAGGACAGAAGAAAAATCAGCACATCTTGAAGACAAGAACTGATGTTAAGCGTTTGTAATTGTGCATTCGGAAGCAGCGCTTCCAAACTTTGGCATACAAGACTACATTGCCAAATCAATGGGAGAGAGACTGTGAGATTTTTCAATCTCTGAGGATGAGAAGTCATATTCTCCAGACGATATCTGATCTTGTCATAGTAGCTTCCTTGCGTACACGACTCGCGAAAGTCGTTCAGCAAATATTTGTGCGGAGCTGCAATCACATTTTCAGTCTTGTTCAAGATAATGCTAAGGTCCTCCAGATTTTCGAGTTTCACCAAGAAAGTGCAAACATCGCTTACGGACATTTCACAATTGACTAGATGCAGAGTGTTGACATTTTCCGACAGCAGAGGCTCTTGCAATACCTTCATCGCATAATCCAACGGTGGATCGTGAACAACAAGGGTGCGCACCTTTACGTCACGATCTCCAGAAGATTTCAAGAGTGCCAAGGTGGTATCCAAAGCGGGACTTTCTCTGTCAACCACCCACACCGGTCCAATCTCGCTTGGCTGGCTTCTATGACTGTAAGGACTTGCCAATTCTGCAGCAGTGACAGCGTCAATCTCAGGTTCAGAAGAAGATGCTTTCTGGCTTTTCAATCTATCTTCAATAAGATTCCTAGTGATAGGATCAAAAGGAGAAGGAACTTCTTCAATTGATGAAAGTACCTATAAAAATATCACGCCTTTAATAAATCACTTTTATTCAAAAACAATAATGCAACCAGAGGTATCACTTCGCTTCGTATGTCTTACCTGGGAGGGAGATTCAACTAAATTGTGAAGTTCAATTTTGGATTCGCTTCCGTCCAAATTAGCGTCATTCGTTGAAGTCCGAGAGCAACAAGACGGAACAAGATGATCATTTACAAATCTGGTCAGCGACCATCTTGAAGACTTTCCCGACTTTTTGTTCGCGCCCCGTAAGTCTTGTAACTGTAAAATACGGAACAAACATTCATTAATTACAATTACAATACTCTCAAAATGCAGTACAAAGTACACAATATTTGCTCGCTCGAGATCCACGTCTTCACTTAAGCTAACCACTTTACCTGTTCTCTTGCCGTTTGCATGGAACTCCTCACAACATCCACCCCCTCAGTGCCATCATCACCTCCAGTGTTCCTGCCATCAAAGGGCACGCAACAGGGTCGGTACACAGGTCTCGACAGTTGACGTTCATACTCCTCATCCTCTCCCAACACGACAATTTTATCTGGATCACTGAAGTCGTCGTTTTGTGCTGAAATCCTCGAATCCATCTTGCCACGATTCAACTAAAAGACACAACAAAACGAATTAATTTTAGAACAGTTGACAAACAAACCGGTCACCGATCTCCTCCCTGCTGACGATAACACGTTGGAACACACAATATTTCCGTACCTTTCGTCTTTCTAACACTTGCCTTCCAATTCCAAATTGTGAAACAAAATTTTAACAAAATTCACTCGGACAATTTAGATGAACTGAATGTCGACGATTGACAACAACAAACAAAAAAGTGTTTGATATTCAATTGCTTCTTTTTCGTTTATTGCGCCACAAAATGGCGGCGAAGTTTTAACGTCCGATGTGTTCTAAATATCGCAACGCAAAATATCAATCAGTCAGTTTAAACAAAATTAGGATTAAAATCAAATTAAAAGCAGCCGGAAGTAATAATTAGCATAAGAGTAAGTCCATATTCAGCTGAATGGATTTTTACACAAATTCGGACAGAATTACATCCGCTGCTCGCTTTTCCACCAACCTGTGGGAGCAAACGTTTTTTTTCCACATAGTTCGAGCGCGCGTAGGTCGCCATCCCGTCTGCACCTGCTAATTGTCAAAGTACAGTAATATGACATATAAGTGCATGATGTATGGAATCATGCAATTTTTAATTGTCCAACTACACAAATTGCATCATATGCATAAGCTTCATCATTTTGTCCAGAATGGAGTCACTTTGCTTATCAAACCTAAGAAAATGCGTATCAAGTTTCAAACTACAATAATTTTGCTTATTTGTTTTTAGATATTTCGACGGTAGTTTGCGCGATATTGGAACATTTGTGTCGATTTTTGCAATTATGTATCTTTGGCACGTGTGCCAATGTAATGTTAAAATGATGAATGGTTAAGGAACGAAAAGCAACTCTGATTTAGCACTCCTCCATGTTTTCTTGTACATTGTTACTTTTTTCACAATGCTTCTGTAACTTGTAGTCTGTTGTAGTTTTGTTAGCTTGTATCAAATCTAGCTGACAAAAAAAGTTTTATGAGCCAACCCTTATCTTCATTTCCCTGTTATCACTCGGCAATACTAGTTACGTTGTATTGAACAACTTCCCTCACCACCACAATATCAATGATGTGGTTAATGGTAGTTTGGAAGGAAAAGTTGGCAAATCGACCATAAAATCAAGTTGTCCTTTCTTAGGGAATATAGTATGATGGGGTGCCTTTTATAACTGACTTGTAACGGGGTACAATTTGCAATCATCGCTCCGTGGATTATTTGTCTCCTCGAAGATCATTTACGAAAATCAGCGTTGTCATTTCGTACATTTCATATGCCACAAAAACTTCATTTATAAGTGAGTAAAACAGTTTTATATAAATGTTATATATAACTGTGCTGTCTGAATATGTGTAATAATTTTTTTTTCCACGGAACAAGTGAGCGTCTTCTGTTTTTTGTAGAATCATAATTGATCATCATCACCATTTCATATCACAATCAGACACGCCATATCTCTTCACTTTTAACAAACAAAGCGCGAACAAAATCTAAGCTTCGCACTCTCGTTCGTGGTGAACCTTCACACGACGCTGCAAAGAGTGAGTTTTTTTAAAGGTTTAATAAAATGCAAATGCACCTCAGAGGACCTCTCTGATGCAACAAAGTTGACATGACTTTGGGGAGGTTTGCGTCACTCTCGTCGACATTCACAAATTCACATGCTATTTGCGAACAAAAAATTGGACACAATATACCGTAATCGTCTTTTTTCCACAGTTTATACAGAATTAACCATATTTGCATTTTGCGAACATGAACTCTATGATTACTATAAAAGCTTTATATGGACTTTTAATAGGGTATCTCTGGATGTCAAAAAATTTAGACATTCAAATATCACGCACCTAATAAGTCTACATGAGCGGTGTAATTTTGTTGTTCGAGATAACACTCAAGTATACTTTTGATGAAGAGATTGATGCGTATAGTCATATATTGCTGCTTTGAGCATCTTCAAATTTCTCAACCACATTTGAGAGAGAGAAGAATTTATAACTTTGGTTGCAAAGGGCACAAATTATGGGATGTTGAACCATAATGATAGTAAGTGTGCGCGTAGCCTTCAACTTTCTCAAGTCTCTATAAAAGGGAACACATTTCGACAAACGTGTCACAGTGCTTCCCAAGGATTTTTCTGCATCGTTTGTGACAACCCGACTTGCTGGAATCAGCCTCAGAATGAGAACCTTCGTAAGTTGTTGTGTAACTCCAAAAAAATTGTGTTGATTCGTGAGTGAGAAAATTAAAATGTATGGAAATTTTTGTTCTGAACCGAAAGATCGTTTTGTCTGCCATCGTGGCAGTTGTGGCTGCTGGAGGGAGTGGAGACGTTGATGACGCTTTGTTGGCACGAGTTGCCCAAATCTTAGGTTAGACTTGTGAACTTCAATTTTAAAGATTAAACTTGATGTACTTAAGCTTAAGAATATGTCTACACAATATTTTAGGAGGATCTTCCGGTGGCTCTTCTGGAGGTGGCGGTGGCTTCGGAGGCGAAAGCAGGGGCTACTCTGCTCCCTCTAGTTCTTATGGAGCTCCTTCTGGTTCCTTCGGTCGCTCCGGAGGTGGTGGCGGTAGTGGAGTCGAAATCGGAAGCCCACAGAGGTCCCAAGCTGTAGCTGAATTCGGTGGGTTCACTAGAATATATACCTGGTTGGATATATAAGTGCGTAAAAGTTCAGTCTGCTCCATTTGCTAACTGTACTTTGGTTTTTCATGAATTCTTGCGGCAGAGCTTGGAGGTGGCAGCAGTGGTGGTGGCGGTAACTTCCGGGCGCCATCCTCATCCTATGGTGCTCCAAGTGGTCAGTACGGCGCTCCTGATGGTGGTGCCATCGCTGTTGGACGATCTCACGGTGGCGGCGGTGGTTCAGGAATTGAAATCGGCCGTCCAGAGAGAGCTCAACGAGTTGCAGGTGAGTTGCGATGTCATAATATTTTAAGTTTATAGTTATTGAATACTAATTTTGTGTCAATTCTGCAGAATTTGAACTTGGTGGAGGGGGAGGTCAAGGAGGAGGCTCATTCCGTAGCGGAGGTGGATACCAGTGAGAAACGAGAGAGATTTGAATCATCACGTAGATATAATCTCTCCAATCAACATTGTAATTTAAAGTATGTATTGACCTTAATTGTTCACGACAAGAAAATGTCAAAAATAAACTCGTAAATTTATTTAACTAATTTAGTCGATCCACCATTTTCATGATGATAGCACCAACATTCCACATGCTAGTATCGCCAGAAATTCCTTATTAAATCAACGTTTTCAATTAAATTAACATACTATGGTAAACTCTCAATGGGAAAGTTCTCGTTAAAATTCCTTGAGTACTTTTTTATATATTATAAATGTATTATAAAATATTTGTAATATAACATCTTGATCTCGTTTAGTGTTTAGGCACTGAACACAGTTGAAGGGATCTCGGCCTGTACGCATGCACATAAAGTGTGAATTGTACAACAATTTTAATAGAATGTTAACAGTTGAAGAATAAGTATAGAATTAGAAGAGGGTTGTCGCATAAAAAGCGAAGCAGACCGGTATGCACACAACCTGACAACGAGTCATTTAGTCATTTTACTTGTCAATTTATTTTGTAAGCCTCGGACGGAGGGATGCAGATATCTAATTGTAGAAGGTAGGCCTTGTTTGCTCACTTTTAGGCTCTGCTTTATTGAGTCAATGATTGTCGCTTTTGTCATTTTCTGTTTGAGTGACGATGAATGATGAGGATCCTTGTATTGCAAGATGAATATGAAGTTTACTGATGATTGCACATATGAAGGCGCTTCACCCCACCACCATTCTTGTTGAACTGGGCGTCACAACGTTCTGAGAATTTGTCCGACAGGCAGTTGTTCGTGCTCACCAGAGGCTTACTGTACAAACGGAGTTCACTCACTGGAATGAGGCGACCGTGTCCTGGCTTGCTTTTAAAGATGCATTGCAGAGCGTCGGAACTCATGTCTTTGATTGGAAGGCCTAGCCGTCTTTCCTGCAGGCATTATTCGTAAACAATTTATGTCAAGAAAATCAGCAGCAATTGAAGCTATTTAAGAGTACAGTCGCTTTTGTATTCATATATACGCATAGCTACTCACAAATTCTATCCCAACGTTAATTTGACTTCCGACAAAGCCTTTCCATTTGACAGTGCCGACTTCGGGACATCCTTCAAAGTACCAAACCACTTTGTCGCCTACTCTCAAGTCTATAATGCAAATACATCAGATCGTTAACTACACAAATATTTTACTCCCATTCTTAAGTATATTTTATAGCTACCTCGATTTTGCCCCACCGGAGTGTCAGAGTTGAGCACACCTTTCTCATTAAAGTCATCATCATTAAAAGGGTCCACAAACGTTACGGATTTTCGGCGCTGCTGATGAATATGATGACCAGTGAGCATAGGACTCGAACTGGGCGTATCACAAAAACTCGGTGCCTTCTGGGGTCCAGACGTCTCGGTGGAAATCTCGCTAACATCTAAGTAAGTAAAGTTCAAGGGAACAAACATACATTTTTTACTTGCTTTCACTCATTTTCTCTGTATTTCGGTAAACGATGTAATAATCGTAGTAGTAAATCCCTGGTACTGTTTATACTTAAGAGATCGAGCCAATTACAATATCTCATCTGTAATTAAGATATGCTAATTACTAAAATGACTAATTTAAAAAAAGGTCTTGTGTCGACTCAAAAATCATGACGTGACAGCTATCGGAAGAAAAACTGCACGAGACGTGATTCAACTCGACGTGAAGCGATTAGAAGTCATCATTATCTCCTCAAAACAGTCAAAAGGTGCTAATAATCCTTCCGTGCTAAATGTGCTAACAGAGCGGATATTATTTTGTCACCTTGAGCTGCATCAGTTGAGTTGCTGGTGGAGGTGACACGCGTAATCTCAGGTTCACAAGGGATCTCGTCGACATGATTGACGACATCCTCACTACTGCACTGCTCACTCGTGGAGACGTCAGCGTCCGTGTCGTCACTCCTTGTCAATCTCTCGTTTGCCAAGACGAGCTCCTCGTTCCTCTCCTTAAGCTCTGTGATCTCCTCTGACTGCCGCTTCACCACGCTTCCCCACTCCACGTGTTGCTCCATGAGAGAGCTGAGCTCTTGGATTGAGCCTCGAAGCGAGTCGATCCCTTTCATCAGCTCCACAAGTTGATTTGCTTGCCTTTGTACGAGTTTTACAAGAATCATTTCATCTATATCAAACCACGAATCCTTACCAATTTTGTTAGCGTATTTTTAGAAACGGTTTCTCACAACACATACTTCTTTGGAGAATCTCGTGGGCGAAGCATTCTCAGCTCATTAGTCTTCACCGGACTGCTCGTCTCCGAGTGTCTCTTGCCCAAGTCCCGAATCAGATCGTCGAGTTGCCCCACGGCACACTTCATCTTCTGATGAAATCCTGGTGACGCCAATTGCTCCAAGGGAGTGTCTCCAACCGTACTCCCACCGTTACTCTCCACAGGGAAGAGTTGGATGAGTTCGTAAATGTAAATGAGCTGCTTGCAAGATGGACATCGCATTCTGAAACAAAAAATCCATAGAACACGGTCTCACATCAGATTTAGGAAGTCGTGCTTATAATGGCATCCTCTCTAAACAATGCAGAAATGTGTCAAGTGTTACAAATCAAACTACTTCTCAATGACTACATTTGGAGTGGAGGAGAGAAGCCCTGAAGCAGCAACTTCTCAAGGACGCTGCTCAATACGCGTTTAGCAATGATTAGCACTGCTAGCAGATTAAATGACGTTTGTTTGCTTTTCGAGGTGTTCAAAGAACAACGGTTTTAGTTTTTTGGCTTACATCGAGTCGGACGTGAGGTTCTGCGATAGCCAAACGCTTAGGCAATGGTAGTGGTACACATGTCCACATTTTGTTGAGACGATGGAGTCACTCTTCCCTTTTCTCCGGCCCGATGACACATTGTTGCAAGTCGTCTTTTGCCTCTGGGGAGAAGATCTTTGGCTACTTGCCTCTTCACTGATCTTGAGAAGGTCACGACAAATCACACAAATGAAGCTCATTGAGAATCACTTTTATTCGAGAATCTCTTTTTTTCCTATTCGATGAGGATGTTTTGTGATGAGAATATTTTCATAGACCTTCCTCCATCTTCTTCCTCTTCTCAGTTTTACGCATTTTATGTAGGTATAATATTTTTTGCGAATAGACCATTACTAGAGAAGTCAACAAAATCCGTATTCTTTCTGCACGTACAAAACTTTAAGTGTAATCCGTCGATTCGAGTAAAAAATGGTGTCACATGAGACGATGATGAGATCTCATCCATGTTCCCATTTTTATGCACTCAACTGAATACAAAAAAAAACCACATCCGATATATATATTTGCAGAGGCAAAATCTAAGAATAGCTTGTGTCAAATTTCTCAAACTCCACTAAGAAATATTGTGTCTTTTTGAGATTTTTATTTTCAGATTGTATCCTTCGATAGTGATGCACATACACACAAACACAGAGAATCTTTATCCATTTGCGAGTCCTGTTGGCACCCTCGTTGTCAGCACATTAGTCACTTTCCCCTCAAGTTTCTCAGCTATAATTTAATTACTGGAGCATGAGAACTTGCGTGGTGGATAATATGTTCCGCCTAAAGAGACAGAGATAGATTCACACTTCCATGATGATCTCGTGTTTTTATAAATGCAACTTTCTCACCACACATATCTCTAGAGAGAATCAAGGTCTCGAAAAAATCTCTAGTTGTATTACGTCGATAAAAAAAGTTGTAATGAAAGCCTCCCACATTTCGCACCGAATCCTTGAGTATCTCATCAGAGGCACAATGTCAACTTCAAAGAGCGTGCTCTTCAAAACCACACTAAATGAAGCCCGTATTTCGAGGAAGTCGTCAAAACTTCTTTCCTTTCGTGATAAAATGATTTAAAGACCGCGACCCACACACACACTGTCGTGGCTTTTAGCCTGGCAAAATCCTCCCGAAAACTTGAGAGAAAATCTGACGATGGGGAAAGCACCGACCACGCCACGGGACTGAGCCCGAGTTTATCATGCTCTTCTCTTTTTCTTCGAGTCTCAAGGGAACTCTCTAGACAGAATGCTACAGACAAATGAGCAAGAAGGAAATGCAAAGGCGAGCCACAAAAAAAACACGAGCTCTCCCACAAACAACTCTTTTCTCTTCTGGAGAACCGAGAGTATCCTGTATTATTAAATCAAACCTTTTTAACGAAGTAATTTGACTCTGTGACCACGGAATTGGATTATTAGAGTTCGAGTGAGCAGCAGTGGTCACCACGATGACTGTGTGGTGTGTGGGTGACTTATGGATACACAATATAGTCTCTGCGTCCATCATCATCAAGTCTTATCATATCAGAACTTTTTACACACAGACTCTCTCCACATTCGATTCTCCAGAAGAGAAAAAAATGGAGAATTCTTTTTTGTAGACACAAGTTCTGTAATAATGAGCCATGAATGTACATGAACAAGGGGGACTAATGTGCATGCTGTGTCAGCAATAAATAATCAACCCGTTCTACATCCATATCCGCTCCTTTGTAAATATTGTGAGTGACTCCTCTCCGTCTGTTTCTCTGATGATGGCAAGCCACATCTTGTATCCCATCTTCCCCTAATAGAATTAGGGTGTATAAAGCTAAAAAAAAAGAGAAAATTAACTTTTTATTAGGGCTAACAAAGCACGTATCGCGTGTTCTGTGTGTTTGCTCTTGTTAAAAATACAGAGGATCATCATCAAAGCGTATGTGTGTCGTGTGCTCTGCAGTAGAGGAGATGATGTTTCCATTTAACTAGTCCGATTACCGTTTATTTCCACTCTTTCACATCATGTTTACTCTGCTCCGATTAATCAAACGCTTTTCCTCTCCACGTTTGTTAGCCTACGTACACAAACTCGAGCTACAAAGCTTAACCCTTGTCTCAATTGCTTTTCTGACTCGAGTCGTTTGTGGGGACACTAAAGTGGGATTGTCGTTGCTGGTTTACTTCTTTCTAGAACCACGTCTGTCACTCTCAATGGAGCGAGAAAGAAAAGGCTGCTTTTCTTAGCTCAAAACTTTGTCATCATCTCAGAAAATATTTATTCCGTGCTCTTTCCAAGCCCTCATACACTCAACATTGTGTAATGCACTGAATTCGTAGGCTCAGTCTAATAAAAGAGGAAAAGTTTCACAAAAAGTGCTTCTCTCTCTTAATTTAGCATCCTTGAGTGTCTACAACAATCTGTGAAGGAATGTCAATTATTTCGAAGCTGATAACTGTTTGCTTATGCTTACTTACAGCTTGTCGCGACCATTTCCTTTCGTTTTTATTTCGGTTTCCCGAATAAATATGTGGTCATACTTGGAGAACGTGCCGATACTTGATGTTGTGGCTCGAAAAAAATGGAAGCGTTGCTCAAGAGTGTGTTCTCCAAAATGGGAAACTTGAGCTGAGAAATTTCATTTGAGAATTAGAATGAATGAATGACTACAGTAAAAGAAGACGTGTGTGACACACTTTACAAAAATATATAACTTGGCTATACTCCTCTTTTGTGCATATCGTTTGTGTAGCACCCATTTTTTTACATGGATTAGTGGAGCTCTTCTTTTTTTCAGGCTTGTTTTACTCTAATAGCTTTCGGTTGTATATTTCACCCATTTCCCCCGCATTGCAGAAGGAATGCTGGAAATTGGGGGAGAACTTGTGCGGAATGCTTTTTGTGGAAAAGTGCATTCTTGTTGGGAAGAGAAAAGTAGCCATTCTGTTCTGCTGACTGTAACCAATGCCACGCCAAGTTTTTTTTTGGACATATATGATTCATATTAGTACACAATAACTGGTTAAAAACTAATGAGAAATATGCGTGCTTCGTGTATTTATGTAAAAGATGGAGTCGAGATACGGATCTTTTTATGACGAATGTACAAAGTTGTTAAATTGCCGTCGTTCTTTGTGTTACTCTGCTGTTGGTGCAGAGAGTCTCGTGTGTGCAAAAATTCATGCTCGTGACGACTCTCTCGGCTTGACTGACGACTGAATGTTTGTGAACAGGCTGGCAGTAATGGTAGACCAGATGAAGGGAATGTTTACGTGTGTAGCAAAAATGGAAGTTTTACAAATTTAGCCTGTGAGTATATGTAGCACATGTATCGTAAACCACAATGAGAAGCACGCAGGGCTCTCGTCTGTCGTGATGACCTGTCACAATATGATAAGCTATTACCAGCTACCGCGCTCATCAAAAATTTTATGTTCTTAAGTTTAAAAGTAAAAGGTAATAGGTTGAACATTTGTATTTTTGTCATTTGATGGTCACAAGACTAAAAGGTGCTTTAGTTAATACAAATTCAATAAGTTTTAGAAGATAACACTTTTGGCTGGAGAATACATAAAAAATGTCCTGAATTCGTGTCAAAGCGTTGTGCGCGATGTTCTTTAGAAGGTATAACCTGCACTAATAATAATAATGAAACAGCAATAAATGTGACAAATGACTCCCTGAGTTCGTAAAATGGCTGAATCCAGGTGCTTCTTATACGATTCTCGTTGTAGATGAATTCACTTTTGTTTGCAATATGTTTTAATAAGATGTTCAGGACTGAGGATAATTAAACCGCGTGAAAAATCTTTCTACAATCAGCGCTCACACAACTCTTACACACAAACCTTAGAATAACGCCTACCTGTTTCTAAAGCGCTTCTTCTAAACGCAGGACATTCGTGCGGTGGCATATTTTATGGCGAAAAGAAGCAATCAATTTACACACACTCATGACACTCGCAATCATCATCGTCATCTATACAGCTTTACTAGAAGCTCCTCTCTTGAGTGAGCACTCCAACGAAGAAACGCACTCGAAGTGTCCCTTTGCGAAATGTCAATGATTTATTGACATGCCAAAACGCGATATGTGCACAATACACACTCACTCGAACTCACGCCCACCCAAAAAGCACCATTCTATGAAGTGCACTTGTTACCGCGACAGAAACGTCTTACACAAAGAAAAGTCGCACATGCTGGACGTGCAAATCGTGTAATTGGGGAGCATACCTATGCTCACGTGTCCCTATGTATTATTCGAACGGAAAATTTCTGTCAAAAAAAGCAACGAGTTACAACAAAGGTTCGTTGTACAACAGTAAAAAAAATTGGACAACTCCAACTAAAATCAACAATGCCGCACACCAGCCCTCATAAAATTCTGCGTATCCATTAAAGATCTCCGTTCATCTATCAATAAGACGCACAATAAGACTCAACTAGCTGATGTCATGTAGTTACCCTCCACCTTGCTACTGGCACAGTCAATTTCAACGTCTGCAATGCCAATTCTCTAGAGTTCAATGAATGGAATGAGTCTGGTTTGAGCAGTCTACCTGATTACCCTCCCACAGTCAATTGCTCACTCCCATTATCAGCCAATCAGTCCTATTAATCAGTGTTCAGAAAACAATGACGACTTCCTATCGCTGTGTGAGTCCACTCAGCATGGAACAAGGAAACGACACACACTAAGCTTCCAGCACACCCAAACTACATTTGATGCCATTCCTTATACTACGTTCCCAAATGTGAGAATATCCAGCAGACACGAAACACAGAGCCATACACTTATGCAAAGAAGCAGGAGTATTGTTAGCAATTGATTTATTGATGGTTACACCCAATGCAATACAATACCCTTCATTCAATCCTGACAGAGGGAAGACATTGCTCCACACAATATCGGATTTCAGGGAAAAATGTGTCTAAACAAGAGAATGCAAATGGACGCACTTATTATGTAACTCTTTTCTGCTCTTTTTACTCCAGAATAGAAAAGGACACGTTTTTATATGTCGAGCACCTGACACAGAGAACAACCACCTGAACCCAGCTGCTTGTGACGGAAACCTCTGTCATTTTTCATGAGAATTTGGAGTAGCAGGCCTACCACGTTGTGTCCATTGGCATTGTGTCTGTTCTCTTTCACTTTCGCTGAGAGATCAGTGAAAGAGAAAAGTAGGCCTATGTCTTGTTAGAGAGAAAGCGAATATTTATCGAGTTTATTTACATGAACTGATGCCTCCACCTTTTTCTTCTTTTGTCACGAACCAAGTTGATGGAGTCCGGGTGCGGTGGCCCAAATACGAAGTATAAAAAATTCTCTTTTCCTATGAAAATGCCAATGAATCACCAGAGAATACTGAAAGCACTTTGCTACATTGCACATCATCATCATCTCCTCTTTTTGTCGCGTTTGTGTGTAGCACATTCCGGTTTTGTCATAAAAAAGCCGGAGAGAGTGGAGGAGTCTCTAAATTTATGTACACACTCCACCTCTCTACATCCACAAGGTGCACTTTGGAAGGACACCTCCGTGAGTACACAAAGGTGTAAAGATAAAAGGTTGCGCGGAATAGTAAATATCATGTCAACTGGGAATTTAGGGAGGACGCTCATTAATAAGGCGAACCATAATGTTGCACATCCTCGAAATGTGAGCATGTTTTATGCGAATCGCGTCCTCACGGTGAGTGCCAGACGAATAAAGTGTATCACATGAATCATCATACAACACCGCAGAGTCCTAACGTTTGATGTTCACGTACTCGATAACGTTGTCATTGATGACACACCTTTGATCTCTTCCTACCACAAGAAAGTCAAAACCTCAATCTCTGCATTATCAAATAATTGTTCTCGAGAGTCGATTGTAAATTGCTTTTTTGTCGTATCAGAATTAATGGGAACACCGTGGCTCACCAAACTTCCCTTGAATTTTTACCCCACCTTCACGAACTTCTTTGAGGGAAGCTGACGATCAAAATGGTCCTCCTTAAATTCAATTTCCAGCTGTGAGAATGCCATAATAAAAGTGACAATTATAGGGTCACTTTGATAAAAAATTATGGAGAAAAAAGGGTTCAAATATGAACAAAGCAAGAAATGGGTCGCCAGAGAAGAATCGTGATTGCACTCTGCATTTTACAGTCGCGCCAATGAATTACCAATACGTATGATTAGATTGATTACAATATGCAGTTATCAGTTATTAATATGATTATTGGGAGCCACACGGGTTGGATTTGGTGCGTGAGGCAATTACCCTTGCGCTTCTCGCATAGTCCATGATTTACAGGGGAATTATGGGCAGGTCGTGGACATAACTTGTAATTACA
>JAHZMW010003498.1:0-21791 GCA_027743745.1 Alloscopus bannaensis | reverse complement strand
ACTCACTTTTTGATGTTTCATAAAAAGAAGTTCAAAAGCGAAACGAGTCCCGTCACCACACAAGAAACATAACTGTTAAGAAAGTGCAGTTATGTACGATTTTAATGTGAATTTATGACCTTCTTTACAAAGTTAGTTGTAGTTGCTGCATTGTGGACATTTTCACACCGTTATCATTTCACATTCGGAAAAGACAGTGTATTTGAAGCGCATTAAAAGTAATCATGATAAATGGTTTGTTTTCAAGCGTGAAGAGGTGGTCGCGCTGAAATTTTCGTTGTGTGCAGAGTGAAATGAAAATCAGAGTCAGCGAAAATGTCTAATATTTTGATAAATTGATCGTGGTGCACAGACTCGCGGCCTCGAAAACAGAAAAACAGTAGCTCCGATCTCACGGACACAAGGAGGTCGTTACAGTTGGAAACTCAGTTTGGGGGAGACAGGCGGATGACTTTGATGAGGACAATAACGGCCAGATGCCAAGATAAATAGCTTGACAATGTCCATTCGCAATAAGCGCGAACTGATGACAAAAGTGAGGAGCTGTAATAATATGCCGTTTACGTCCACAATAAAAATTTCCCATTTTCATATCTTCGTAAGAGATTTTTATTTTAGCAGAAAGTGAATGGGAAACGGTATAATTTCGTCATTTCACAAAATAGGAACCAAAAAAGGCTTGAAATTATGATACAAGCGTCTCAATGTGTGTCTGAGAACTGCAATGTGCATCCCAGACGAAAAGCCCCGCTTTGAAAGGAATATTATGTCATTTTTTTCTCTCTCAATAATGGAGTGATGTGATGACGTGAAGAGTACGTTTCCTCTTTTCGGAAAATGGGAAAATATGTAGACATCAAAAGAAGATGGAATAAGTAAATCCAGCAAAGCCTTTTTTGATCATCGTCACATAACGTTGAGGCATACTCAGTGTCTCCAAGAATTATTCATATTCATCAGAGCGCACACACCTTATCCTCTCCAGAAAATTTTCTTACGTAACACATGCTGTTCCGAATGTGAATCTTTGAACGAAGTGAAAGCAAAAAAAATCAACCCTTCTTCACCATTTTTTTTGAATGTATAAATTAGGAAAATGAAATATTTGTGATTGAATTGAATGATGAAAGGGAGTGAAAGCAATGAGAGCCGGTGAAAATTCCAAAAGAATTTCTTTGTCAGGACATGGGACGGTGAAAATGTGAATTCTCTTTTGGATTTTGATATTGTTTTCTCCGTTTATGACGCGTGTTTGCCAGTCCTCTTTCAATTTATCCGTCACGCTGATGCAGCCCACCTATCCAATATGTTGACACGGAAGCTTCAAAATATTCCTGAAAACACGTATAACGAAAACACGAAGCTGGCTCTTTTATTAATAGATCTCTCTTCCAGGATGCTGACAGGAGAGTGAATGGAATTCACGCGGAATTCTGTCAGGAATTTTCTCTCAATTCTATTGCCCCCCTTTTTTACTTTCACCCCGTCTCCATTTCGTTTTCGTGAACATTCATTCATTTCAATCTGTCACTCACAAAATTCTCGCCCTCGCCACCTTCTCCAAAAAATTCTCAGCAATTCTTATACCCTTCTATCATCGGCATCCAGGGCGAATACGGATTGTGTGAGCTTCATAATAATGTATCACATATTTCCGATCTAGTGTTAAAGTTTTTTTCTCATTTGCTCCCTTTTGTACGGAATGACACGTCTTTTCTGGACACGTAAGCATTCCAGCGAAAGACCTTGCTCAACAAAGCGCTCTGTTATTTGTCAGCGGGAGATAAGAGAAGACAAAAAAGAGTAATAATAATAATGAAAGCATTTTTTGTCTGGAATTCTGCTCTGTAAAAAATATTATGGCTTTCTCTTTGGGAAATGAGGAATATACAGTCTTGTAGGTGGGAGCCACATACCACTCCCTTTTCGCACGATATTATGTCATTCGCACGCTGTACGAAGAACAATTCGAAAAATATTATGAGGATAGAGGAAACCCTCCAATAAACTGTACGTATGATTACTTTGATTAAATTGGTTGCTCCCCACACGTTCTTGGTGAAAGTGGGGAAGAGTATTAATGAGTTTTTACGGGATTGTCGGATTCTTCGGTGAGAATAGCAAGATCAATACGTAAGAGACAGAGTAGCTCTATCTTTTTATCCTAAGTATTCCCTCCCGCGAAAATCTGGTAAGATTCAGGGTGGAGGGAGAGTAAATCAAAAAATGTGGAATGATCCAGAGGAGAAAGCGAGAAGACATGCTTTCTCCATGCTCACCACACGCACACCATATATTTATGGGATGATAATTAAAGGATAATATTATGAATGTGGTTGGCGAACAGGGAATGGGAGGATCTCAGAATTAACGACTAGCTCCAGATAACTAATAATAGACTGACCTTATACTCTATATGCCTCAAGCTTCACTTTCTCTCCGAGAGGAGAAAGTAGAAATAGTCTAACATTTGGGTGGATACAACAAACCTCGATATTTTTATACGAGTTTTTTTTTAGGTCTCTACGTGATCTTGGAATATTTGGAATCGTAATTTTTTACTCTTCTTTCTCCAGACGGACCTCAACTCTGCGTAATAACAATAATACAATATTTTCTGAGCCTATCGTCCTCCCCCTTCACCTTATAGTAGGCATATATATTGCAGAGATTTTTATTGAGACTCCAAACAGATCTGGGCTCAGATATCATCCTTTTTGAGACAAGAAAAACTATACCATTTTTGGTATACCTCGACCGCTTTCAGAATGAGATGACAATTGTAACGATTTGTAGAGAAAAGACATAATATTTTACGCGCTCTCTTTTATTCATTCACACAAAAATGGGGAATATCGCTTTGTCGGTTTTTCTCTGTGGTATTTTGACACAGCTTGACTTTTCAAGTATGAAAAAGGGCGAAGCCTTTGAAAATTCCACCTTTCTCCAACTAAACCAATAAAAATATAACCTGACAATCCCATTTTGGAGTCACAATCATAATACCCATTTTTCACGGTGCACATCCCACCTTGTTTTCTTCTCACTTTTTGGGAAGCATTACAACAGAATTGACTTTTCAAGTCTGGACTCACAATAGTGTTTTTTTTTCTCGAATTTTTGCTAAAAACTTGGAGTAAATAGTGGTGAAATCGAAATGAGACTCACAAAAGGAAGCGTATGCAGAAAATGCTCACATTTAAAACGCGAGACACGCTCATATTGTCTGAGTTTGTGTACACGCTCAACAAAATGGGGGGAAAGCGTCATCGTATCATCATGGGAGAAAAATTTCCCATATAAATGCAAATGTGCAGGGAGCGAGAGGAAATGACAAAAACGCCAGACAATAAGCAACCATACAGACATATTATTAGTATATATCTTTGTAGTATTTAGAAATATACGATTATCTGAAAAAATACACAATATGCTTTCAGTTTAAGAATAGTAGCCGCCAAGTCAAGATTTAATACGCAGGACTGCAGAAGCTTTTTTTAAACGGTGACTTCTGCATTTTCATTGTGCTTTTGGGGCAGTCCATATTTCCGGATATTATTGTGCGTATCATGTAAAAAAGTTCGAGTAGAAAATATATTAAATATTTGTGTGCATCTTATATAAAAAGATGTTTTATTTTTAAAAACTTACAAATCAAGAGCGCCTGTTTCAACGAAACTTACCCTATATGCCCTTCGACAACCCTGTTATTTCTGTAACGAACGACTTGTACTTAATTTTTTCATTATCCAAAACTTACACTTACGTGTTTTGAATTTGAATGTCAACATTATCCAGCTCCACTTGACTGATCACACCAATCTGAATTTTGTGAGCGAGAATGTCTGAATAGTACAAATGAGATGACACATGATGTATGCTGATTTTGTGGGAATTTCACCATCACATTGTTCTCCTCGACGTCACTCCACTTTCTCCAGAAAGTTTCCGCTGATGCATTTCATTCCAGTTTGATAGCCGAGACGCTTAATGCGTGTATGCATTTCGAGTTGAGTGACAACACGCTGACTACACACATTTCTCTCGGTTCCGCCTGACAGCCAAGTAGATCGCTAGATTCATATCTTTCCGCTTCCTCCGATTTTCTCCCGAAAATATTCTACAAAAAAATACACAATCTTGTACGGTATCTCTTGCAGAGGAAATTTTCCCATTTGCAGTATATCAGTATAGTTCCACTCTGGTGACGTTAATCGCAAAAAAAAGCTTTCTCCCCAAATCTTTCCCGGATACTGAGCACACAGACGCTATGTTAAATAACCGTCTCGATTTTCATTGCATTTGGAATACACATATTTTAGTGGGCAACGACTTTGTAGGTTTGGTTGCTGAAAAGAGAATGTTATTCTTTTCCTTGCAGCAGAAGAACAAAATTGTAGATACAATAATACAGGAAGCATTCATGCATTTCACTTTCCCAAAATAAAGTGCTGCCGCATTCTCTTATTTTTTTCTGGCACCAGCTGAAAATGATGATACACATGGATTCCATATTTGACGCTTTCTCCAAAAGTGCTTTCTCTATAAGTATATCCCGAAATTATTGTATTTATTGTGCTTTCTCTCTCGTAGGTATATTACGAGCGTGTGAACTCTCATGTGGCGGCTGGCTGCTTTTTCTTCGCATTGTGCGGCATGAAGGACGTGTCCCGAGAGCTGATCGACTTGGAGAAACATGCTGCCACCAAGATCCAGCTGAGCAAAGGCTTCCTCTTCGCGAACCTCGCGACAGCACGAGAGTTCCAGGAACAGAGAGCCGCCTTTTTCCAGGTTGCCACCACTTTCTCTCTGTTCTCTTTGACCGGGGAGTGTGTACAAAGTAAATTAGTAGCGTATGAAATATACATGGTCCGCAAAGTGCTCTCAGCGTTTATTTTTCTAATGCATTAATTAGTCCATTTTTTTCGGGAAATTACTTTCCACTCAAATCGAGGCGACCACCGCATCAAATAAAGGGTCTACCAAGATATCCACCGTGAAAATGGAAACTTTCTGGCCCTCAGGATAATGGGCAAACAATTTAAATGACGAAAGATGTGCTCTCAAGATTTTCTAGTATAATTTCTTTGTTCAGTACACGGCTCGCCGCATCTCGCTTTCACCGACTTTCTCTATAGACGCTTTTCCTAGAGTTTTCTTTTGTTTCTCCACATCGCCTCGAGATACAAAGAGGGACTTTTTGTGATCTCTTATCGTTATCACACAACGCATATGGTTCTCGACGACGTCGTTGTCTTCTCCACTTTCCTTTGAACTTGCTTCAGCTGTTACAGAAGAGTCCTTTTTGTCCTTCGAATTCTTCATGTATCGCTTGACATTACGAAGACCCAAAAAAGGAAACTGTGTTTGCTCCTGTTTCTCTGATTTTTTTTGCTCTTTTTTCATTGTATCTAGTACTCGTGTATCACCGTAAGACATATAAATTGTGCTTGTTGCTTTCTCCGAAGACAAGGACAATGTTATTGTTGTAAATATGTTATTTTTAGAAAGCACAAGCCTCCCGAACAAAAGGCATGACAGAGGAGCTCCTCATTTTTCCTGTGGGTAACTTTTGCTCACAACTTTTCTCCATTATTTGCAATATGCTCAAAAAAGGAAAGAATTAAATTAAAGGACTCCGAACAGCAAACATGATTAGGGAACAGAAGCGACAAAAGGAGTGTCCTTCTTTTGGCGTGATACATGGAACAAGTATTTTCAGAAAATCACACTTGTGTGGTTCGTTGTGAAAGTGTCACCACCTCAGAAAAGGGTGTCATCATGTGCGCGGCTTTCACTCTATTTGGGACAGTCAAGTTAATAAATTTCTCCGGCACATATGTCAAGGATAGAAATAAATTATAAGCTTTCCCCGTGTAAACCAAATACTAATATGTCATGTCCAGGCGTCACACGTTTTCTCTATTTTTTTTTGACTTATTCACTCACCACAAGGAGTGTGATCTTCACACGCTTTTAAGAGAAAATGACGCACAAAATCTCAGGATGAGAGTCTCTTCACAAAATTTGTGGAGTCCCCCCGTTTTTGACTTTCTCCAAGAACCTTTTACAAGGAAAGTTTTGTTCAAAATTTGTTCGACTTTCGACATGGAAGTGGAACACCAAAAAGTGAAAGCAGTACTTCAAGGTATACAAAACAAAGTGGTACATCTCTATAAAAATAAGTCTATATGAAGAAAGGTTTAGTTATGACCGTGTTGAAAGATTCAAGACGAAAGTTCAAAAACTTTGCTCTTTTCCCATTCTGTCGCCCCTCATTTTCAACAGCGTTTTCCTCTTTAATCAAAAATCCCGAGTCTGAGCGGCTTTAACTTTTTTTTGTTCTAAGAAATCATCCACTAGCTTTCTAACAAAAAGCCCTCATGTACTGCGGCGGTGAAAGTATTGTGACTTGTGTCGCCTTTTTCCCAAAAACATAAGAGAAGAGAAAGGCTTTGAATCCGCTTTGCCACACGTCGTTGATGATGTGTCATTGTAAAAAGTTAATAGAAAAACAGGGCAAGCTCACAGACGACACATTTCCCCTTTCACAAACGTTGCTGTGTTGCTTTTTTCACAAAAGGGATACAAAAAAACAAAGCAAGAGGATAACTAGAGACAAAGAGAAAATTATGGAAGTTGCGAGCTGCATACTAAAAAAATTGGACATGACATATGGGAGAGAAAGTATCTTGGGATTTCCGAACTTCTTGCACAAAAGAGTAATCGCTTCTCATCTCAAACTTTCACCATTTTCTACTGTCTCACAGTGCCCCTTTCTCTGGGAAAAGAGTTAATTTGCATTCAGAAGAGAGAGTTGCGAGGAGAAAGTTTCTCAACTAATCTAAAACATCTTGTACCCTGTCTTGAAGCTGCGTGTACATGTATACCTATCATTAATGCAAATTTTCCCTTTTTCTCCTCATCATCTCCTCACACTTCCTTATTAGCTGATTAATCGAGTTGACCTCTCTCTCGCAAGATGTGGAGCAACGTTTTCCTAATGACTTCTTGTGGTGAGGTATGACGCACAGAGAAAGTTAAGGGAAAGTGATAGAGAAAATCATCACGTATTCATGAGAATTTCTTCCCCAAGTGAGTGTTAACGTTAACCCACAAATAATGATTATGATGTACGCTCCGAGTCAAGAAAAATCAACTGATTTTCCAAGAAATTCACGAGTCTAGAAGGATAACAAGGTGGAGGAGAGAGTGCAATTAAGTAGGTCACATTATTATCCTTCTTTGCTCATCCATTACTAATAAGGTTTGCCGCAATGCTAACTGTGAGTCCGCAAATAGAAGAAAGATATGATAAATGTTCAGAGAGAATATGCAAAATTTGTGGGAGATAAAAAGAGAAAGTTTTTCTTGTTAGCTTGTTTTTGAGAGGATGCGGTCCATCACTGCAACCGACAACAAAATCTCCGTTGCTCAACTGGATCATTAGGCAGAATAGTGGGAGCCTTTGTGTAAACTTTGTGGTTTCATATCAAGGTTGAACCAAATCCACATTACTACATCCACCACCGGAGTGTTCGCAAAAGTGAAAGCTTGCTATATAATAGAGGAAGCTCTCGTAAAGTGAGTTGATCTTTCAAACGTGATTATCTCCGCTCTCTGAGTTCACGCATCATACGCTTTTTTGTGCTCAAAGAGACACTGAATAATGGATGGGAAACAGGTGTATAGAGGTAAAACGAGGGAAAGCTTTTAGTTTCGGTTTCAGAAGAGAAAGTGGAGGAGGAAGAGGCGTGTAAAATGCGAGATTTTGGGCTTCGCTAAATTTCTCCGGGTGATTGATCACAGACGTGTGAAACGAAGATGGGAGTACAAAGAAATGAAAGATGGAGCGGAAATTGAATGTCGCTGGATTCACGAGTTTTAATCAATTTCTGGAGGTTGTCTTTACTAATTAATTATCCGTTTTTAGTAGGCCACTCTTTCAAGATTCTGCTAAATTTTTTTGCCAGTATTTTTACGCATATTGTTAACAAATAGACTACGACATAGATGAAAGCAGAGTATGTACAAGTCGTAGGAATTTTGAGATTATACAAGAGCTCATAATGGCGCAACCTTTGTTCCCTCAAATTGCATGCCTGAGTATTCCCTGAACTCTCACGCTCTTATCAAATGAGAGGACTAATCCTCTTTGACTACCAAACAAAGCTAATCAGTGTATCTCCCTTCCCATTGAAATTATCAAAGAGAAAGCAAATCCCATAGAGCGTTTCGCGAATTCATTAATCATACATGACTAAACTAGAATCCCAAAGTCCACAAACTCACTCCATTTTATCTCTGTAATCAATGTGTTCTCTCAATTTTCGACTGTGTTTGCAGGAACAAGAGCGGTACGACGACTACATGGAGATGCGTGAAGGCATGGACTTGTCGAACGTTCACTTTAAGGAATCCTTCATCAGCTGGACCTCACCTGATAATCCACCTTGGTTCGCGAAAATTCCGGTTTTCTGGCTCTGCAACTTTCTCCTCCTCTCGTGGCCCCTCAGACTCATCCTTGAGTTGAACACTGCTCACGTTCATTACCAGGTTTGTGTCCTCCAATTTACTTTCTCTCACATCGTCCCTATTTCCGTCTCATAAATACGAAATGAATTCTGCATTTCACGCAGAGACACAACACGCTCTAATTTGCTCCACTTTCTCTCAGAGCTTTTGTCACATTATCTGGTTTCCTCCAGTGAAACAGAGACTCAAGCTTCAAGCTTTTAAATCAGTGTGAACATAACGAGCTTCACTTTCTCCTCGTTATTATCACGACTACCGCAGAAAAAAAGGTTATATTTTTATCTTGAGGGCTTCAGATGCTGGTTTGGTGAGGTTTGCTCATTTTTAGTCTTGCTGGAGGCCACACAAAAATAAATTGTGTAAAAAATCAATTTCCCTCGTTATCCCATATTTTTTTCTCCAGGCGTCAATAAGCGGATGCATGTCGAACGTCGAAGGAAAGCGAAAATGTGTCCTTTAATTTGGAACGAGGTTGTTACCCACCGATTTTCTCTCGATAATGTAATGCCCTAACCAAACTGGTGTGGAGATGTGGTTAGCAGTAAGTTTTTATGTGATTGGATGCTTCTCTAAAACGACGGTTTACATGTCGTCGACAACACGATTTTCTCGGTGTACGACACAATTACGCCAAGTTTGTTGGAAGGTACGACGATTATGGCTTTTTCCGATTTCCAGTCGACTGGAAGAAAAACGGGGAATCCTTCTAATCGAGATTTCATTAGCAATGATTCGTTACGCGAGGTAACTACATTTTTTTTTCAGCAATCTCCTAGGCCAGAGGATATCTCATTTCATTACATTAACTTCTCAAATTAGACAGTTACAGGAACATGTGCCCAATTCTAAATTCTAAGAACACAACATCCTCAAGGAAATGCGTCATGCAGCGTTTTTATTGTGTACTTTCTCCCTCCACGTTTTTACCTGTGATACCCAAAGCTGTTGAATATTGGATTACCACACGTGGCTCATATTCGGGATACCGTAATAAAAGTTAAAGGAGATTGTTGTAACGAGCGCATTTATTACTGCATAAAAATTTCGGGAGAAGTACACAGTTCGGGGAAGGAATTTGAGCGAGTCTGCACAATTTTAATACTTACTTTGCATGCGTGCTAGGATGCCACAGAATAAAGGATAATTTTCGGGTGGAAAATGGCTGTGGAAAGTTGTACGTGTTTTTGCGGTTCTCCCCTGGAGCCGCACAATATGCGTTGTTGTAGTACAACGTGTGAGGAATTTTTAATGCGGTTTGTAATGACAAATATAAAGATCCTTGCGTGGCATAGGGAATGGAGATTTTTTATGCTTCATCTAGAGAAAACAAGGTTTGCCTTGCTTGATAATGGTTGGAGTTTTTTTAGAAGTGAAAGGAGTTTCGTGGTTATTTTTTGTGTTTCCACCGGATCGTAATGACTTCAAAGCTAATTCGTTTATCAGCGGAAATTTCCCATGCTATTCTCTTTCAGGATGTGTGCGCCCGTTTGCAATTTAAATTGTGAGAAAAAACTCATCTGTTTGTCTACGGAGCCCATTCCACTTTTACGGGATGTTATTGTAATCGTCGAGGAGAATTACAAGAAATGCAAATACGTTTCGGTAGCTTACAAGAGAAAGTTATTGTTGTGCTTCCTTTCTCTGTAGGCTGGGAATATTGTTTTTACATTGTTCTAACGTGGAACGATTACCACAAAACGAGCATTTGTGTTTTATGGACAGAGCTGGAAATGGTCTTTGTAACGCGATACTCAATACTCGCATTCATTACTGAGAGACACGGTGTTCCTGAAAATAATTGTTGTAATGACTTACTCTCGCGTAATTACACCATAGATGTGTGCTGCTTCGACAATAATGCGGAGAGACAAAATTGATGTAGATAGTCGGGTAAATTACGTGTTCCGTACAAAAAATTAGGACTAAAAGTTCTCCGTTGTTCGTTGAGCAATTTCCTGATTCATTTAACTCTAATTTAGCCCCACACTTTTGGCGGAGGACGGTCATGCAATTTCATGTCCCTTTTGTGCCCTCCCTGTGGGGAGGAATGGCGTAATATTGTGAAAGTGAAGGTGATTGATTGAATGGAAAAAGGTTCCCAAAGGCCCTCCATTATTATTCTTTTGCGTGGGACGTGAGCCATTAGGAGAGAGTCTGGACGAAATGAGATTTTCCACTTTTAAAAAAGGACAGGATAAAATCATGTCTGCGGACTGCAATTAAATGTGCTTTTGTGCAAGGGTGAATTAGCATGCTGGGAATTGTGAGAAATGAGGACGTTTTGTGAGGTCACACTTTAATTAATGATGGTCACCTTATTAGAGTGGTGAAAAGCCTGGATTACTTCTAACCAAAAGAGTAACATTCCCTGACCTGAATTTAGAAATGAAGTAGAATAACACCGGCTTCCTCTGTGAAGTTGAATTGAATATGTTTTTGTGAGCACTTTCACTCGTACATCTGGTGGAATTTTCGTAGATGAATGAATAGCCTGCGAGTTTCCGATGGATAGCATTATGGAAGATCAAAGGGTTGTGATATGCAGTCCAACAAAATTATTTATCACGGCAGGACGCTCCTGTCCACTTTCTCTCCAGCTACAAGGGAGGTGAAAGCGTTCAACGCAAGAGTGGTTTTTAGGCAATTCACTTTGTCGCTATCAAGTTGTCCGGCGGAATCTGAAGTAATGGATGTCGGAATAATGTGCTTTTAAGAAAAAATTTAAACTAACATCAGAAATAAAAGTGGACAAGGCAAAGGCTCCGTTTGCCTTGTCCAGTTTCTTTACGAGGAGTAGTCAAAGTTTAGGAAGTGAATTAAAGATAGAAATCATTTTTCATGTTTGTTCCACTCGATATTCCATCGTTTGGATCGGCGAGTACAGTCAGACAACCTGATAGTGAGTCAGAGTGGATAACCATGGACCACGCCATTAGTTCACTGAGTTGATAGACACAAAACCACGAACCTCCCCGCCACTTTGTTCTGCTTTCTCTGTGCTCTCATGATTTATGTATTTTTCATTCAATATCATTTACTCCCTTCGTCTTCCTACGCTCTCGTGAACATTGGTGCAATTTACATGAGAACCGGGTAACAAATTACGTGGCCAGAGAAAGTCGCTGAGTGAGTGATGTGGAGCAATCGCATCTCATTTTTTTATCCGAAAAAAAGTTGTAGTTTGTTCTAGGTTCTCCATTTCATATTTAGATATTCAATTGAATCCGTAATTTTTTCCCTTCTGGAAATAGCATTTCCACACCGTGCCCATTTGCCGAATGAAGATGTCTGAAATTGCTCCCAGTGAAAGTCTGCATCACTGGACTTTTCGAGGGAGAAAGTCTAAAAAAAGAAGCTCTATACAAAATTGAGTTCTCTCATTTCGCAGCAAGTTTTGTGATAGGCTCTTGTCACAAGACTGACAAGATAAGCGTTTGGATAGGCATACAAGCTGGAAGGCTTGTTTTGTAGCATAGCCGCAAGAATTCTTTTTCAATTTCCAAATGACTTCCCAGAACACGATTTTATACACTTCAATGCAGAATTAGGCGCGGCGGACACATTCATATGATAATTTTATGTAGACTTTCCTCTCTGAAAACACCGACTCTGAATGACTGCTCAAAATGAGCGTTTTTTGCTTTCACTCTACCAAACTCTCTCTTCTCCCTGTTTCTTTTCCGGAGATAGTCTAGAGTCCGCATCCGGATTGAAAAGTACCTCAAAACTGTGCAAAATTTATGCATCTTTAATCCTTATAAATACACTCTAATTTGTGGTAAATGTGCAACGCAATCATTTATCAGCGTGTCACCCACATTTCGACCTAGACACGTAACTTCTCTGCGTGCAGACGACAAGAAGAGTCACGCAACTTTAAAGGAATACAACAATATTATTTATAAGCAAGCATATAGTTTTTATGCTCTGGAAAAATGCAAAGTACAATCCGGTAATGGCTCCGCAGTGGTTTACCAAAAGTCTCTCTGCAGACACCATTTTATACTGGCTCAAAGATATTATCTCTTCTCTCATCGCATTTTCTCCGGGATACAAAACCAAGTCTACACCCCTGGAGCTGGAGAAAATAAGCTAATGCTCAAGAATATCGAATCAAGCCACTTTATCACGTTCCTTATAACATTGCATTGTCTATACAACATTTCCAGATTTTTTTAAAAACAAAAGGAAAACGAAGCTTATCCTGTTCTCCAAAAAAAACTTGTTCTACGTCTTGTACCCATTTTGTGAACTTTTCTAAACAAATATTTGCAACAACGCCTTCCTCTTTTGTCTTCGCAGTTGTTTTGTCTGGAAAAAAATTCAAGAGGAAAAAGTTTATGAAAGAACAACATCCCTCAAGCCTTGTACACTCGTATACCACACCTAAGTCTAGTCCTCGATGCCCTAGGACATTGTAAAAGGAGTGTTCATGTTTTCTCAAAGATTCCACATCTTTTGCTCATTTTATTATAGAGAATTCTTTAAGAAAAAAGTGAGTTTTTTTAGAGCGAAAAAGTGTGTACCTTGTTAGCATGCATTATTATTGTTAGTGGAGAAAGCGGAAAAGAAGATTCTTTTGAAGAACTAGATAAACTGTGGGCCTCTTATGTAAAGAGACTCGTCTTCAATTTGCGTTTCTCTTTGAACCGGAGAAATAAGCGGATTCTTTATTTTTTGTACGCGAAAAAAAAACTCAGGGTCACAAACACTTTTGCTTACAATGTTTACGCCACTCCCTTGTTGAGCACAGGGAAATAATAATGTTAGATGTATGAAATATACAAGAAAGATAAAGGATGATATATAGACCTTTCTCTGTTTTCGTATTGCGCTCACATGAGGTTCTGGCGTGATTGTGAAAAATAGCCTTTCATTACACCCATTACTTGGATCTCAGGTGGGAAGTAGAAAAATTTGAAGGCCTTCCAAAGACAAGCGTCGGATACGTTTCTCCTAAAAATACATTTATACAATAGTATATTCTAGAAGGAGAAAGCAAGTATAAAATATGGAGCTATCGCATCATAAAAACCTCATCATTTTCAGTGATGAGCATTTCTTGCATTACCGTCCTCCATTTTATGTCAGGAAGACGGAGAGTAGAGAGACGTATGACAGGATGTCAGCAGAATATGGATGAGAGAACGTGAAGAAATTGGAGCTCCTAAAACATTTATTCCTGTATAAAAAAGCGAGCTTAATAAAATGCCAGTGACTAACGATGTGCGCACGTAGAGAACGCATTAAAATAGTTGAGAACGCTTCACGCAAAGAATATCTAATGAGGAGGGACACACACGCAACAAAAACGAGCGTCATATACGTTTTTATAGTTAGAATAAAAAGTTTTGGAGAAAGTTATAAAAGGTTTTAGTTTTTTTATAGTTTATACACTGTAAAATGCCATTTTTCTGTGGGTATGAGCAGGTGAACAAATTGTTTGGAGTAAATTACATGTCACCATCTGGGAGTGAGCTTTTGCTGTCCGCACCCCGAAGTCACGGGCTCCCCATAAATAACCATCAGCCACGACTTCACAATCGGGCCATCTCGTCGCACCACTCCAGGCTCTCGAACCGGTCAAGGAGGCGCACCTCCGTGGTCGCTGCGAGCGACCAAGAGGGGCCTGAAGAAACCCCTCTTCTCGCCCCCGGCGAAGAGCCTGTGAGTCCATTGTTGACCGAGAAGGACTCTGAGCTTGACGCCAAAGCCAAGGACCACCAACAGAGTAGTAATAATGAGGAGGACACTTCCCCTTCCTCTTCCGGCAGAATATTTTTCCCGCAGTGGAGAAGCTCGTTTTTCTCGCGCAACTTCCGCTTCGCGAGACAAAGTGGCTATAAATTGACTCGAAGCGTGACTCTTCTGATGACGAAGCCTGAGAGGCTGGAATTCTTAGCAAGTACTCAACACTCGAGGCAACAACAGCAAAACCAACAGTTTCCTGACGAATTTGGCTACTACGGAGATTCCGATGAGGGAGCCAGACTCCTCCGTGATGAAGCCTACTACCCGTCCTCCTCCCCGCCTCCGCCGTTCCCGTCATCGTCGCCGCCGGAAGAGATGATATGTGACAGACGCCTTACTACTCATCAAAGGGATCATCATGGAGGGAGCATGGTGATGAGAGAGGACGGAAGTTGTAGGAGTACCAATTCCTTAGCTCCGAGCTACTCTCAGGCCTTACTAATGGAACCAAGTGAGCGACAGTCATCGATGGAGCCAAGTGGGGAATCCACTTGTGAGGTGAATTCCACCGCAGTCAGGGAGCCCGGATTAGATGCCAATTTAACTAATGAGCCTGAGTCAACTCGGGGATTACAGAGCACGACACTCGTCGAGGCTTTATCGAGTCATTTGAGCGCAGCGCGAGATTTGCACGAGAATCGAGCTCATTACGAACATCAAATAAGTCATCAGCCGAATCGCCCCAGTGGGACCACCAGTGGCATGAGTGACGCCACTGCTGACAACGTTGGGGAGCGGAGTAAGTGGAAAAAGATAATGATTGACATTTTTTTTCTCTGTGGGAGAAAGTGTTCCCAAAACAAGCATTTTCTTTTGACCACCTCAATTCTTCGTTAAGGCGTCGATATGTCAGTGTTTGAGATAAAAAGAAATTGAACTTTTCTCCTTCCAGGTAACGGAGAAAGTGGGAGAACAACCAATCATCCAAGTCAATCCTCTCCGAGTGGTAATAATGGGCATACAGAGAATGATTTGTGTGACTCCCAAGGGAGAGCGAGTCAGCACGCAGAGAGACGACTCCACCGCTCACAACATCGTGACCACGATCAAGCTGGGTCCTCCACCTCGATCTCGTCGAGTCATTATCACAGGGTTTCTGCGAGACTCGCCTCCGCTGGAAGTAGTTTGGGTGAGTTGTCTGAAAACCTTCACCTTTTTGTGTTGACATCAAACTTTTTTTTCGCTTTAACAAAACTCGGGACTCCATTTTGGCAACATTTCGTGCGAAATAGTCATAAATGTATTTTCTCCTTTTAGTTCTGAACACTGTCGCTCCCCGTGAAATGACCATGGTGCAAATTGACCTGACTCAGCCAATTGTCGTCACCGTCCCTCGGGACCCACTTCGAGAGTCTGGAGTTGTCAGCTCGGCGTCATCATCTTCTACGGCGTACTCCAGACAAAGTGGCTTCAGTCAAGACGATGAGCCCCCGACGTACGTTGAAGCTTTGCGGACGAGTCGACCTGTCTTCCTTCCAACGCTTGCTCGCATCCGCCGCTGCTTCACGGAGCGGGACATTGCCTCGAGGTTCACCTCTAATCGGACTTTATGGCTGGATGAGATTGCTGATGTGGAGGCTCCCCCGCCAACGTTCCACTCTAGTGAGACGAGAAGAAATAATAGCAATGCTACCGCGGCTCCTACCACCTCGGCCGACGCAGGAAATTCGACTTCGAGAGTGTAAAGTTGAGGAAATTGTCAAGGTATAAGATTTTCCAGAGATTTGTTGAAACGGGAGAATTATTTGGAAGATGAAATTCGTGACCTCATTCCAGTTTATTTTGAGAATTTTTAAAGAGGCTTTTCATGCACAATTTTGTCATCAGACAAATTTGACAAATTTGGCTGTATTTATCAATTTTTTGTATGCAAACATTTTGTGACAGGTCAAGTTATATTATTTCAATTACACGATTTCAATATTTCTTTGACTCAAATGCATTACATTGACTTCAGACATATCGTAGAAAAGCCGCCTCAGCACGGAATACCATTGTAGACCATGATTTATATGGGAAACGTTTTATGTACCTTTCAAGGCCACAACATGACTACAAAAGTTATAGGCAGTATATAAACTATAAAGATTATATGTAATATTATATAATGATAATATACTACTTCAACGTTATTCACTTCAGAGTAAACAGATGAAAATGGGCAAGGTGTTCAAAAATTGTTGATTTTCGCATCATACCATATTACATACACGTTTCAGCTTATAAAATGTAGACATTTTCCTCTTTTTAACAATTTATTTCAGAAAAACATGGACGACACTTTGACACAGTTTTCCGAGTGATCCTTTCACGATCCTTCCTCACGTTTTCGCATCTTGCCCCACGCAACGTTCGTGGAACATGAACTGTTAAAAACGAGTCTCTCTCGTAATGGCTGCTTTCTTGTCAAAGCTTAACTTGCACCGACAAGCTTTTACTCTCTCTTCCTCACCAACTCTGTTTTTTTCTAAATCCCTGTCGGATTCAGCTGTCACTACGCTCACATCGTTTTGAGTTGCGTAAAGCCTGTAACCATTATTGCGCAGTATATTGCATAAAAACTAAAAGTCTAATGACAAAATCAATAATCCCCAGTCATCTTTTACCTGAAAAATATTATGATGGCCTAGAATTTGTTGGTAATGGAAGTGAGCTCTCAATCCCTTGACGTTTCGTAAAAAAAAACCTTGCAAAAAAATGTGTGTCAGAAGCTTAAAAGGAAAATGTCAGAAAAACTAATATTTTTTTAGCTACACATTTTGAGGAGAGTATTTTTTTCATGATGCTCTAAAGTGGTACTTTCTCCAGTACTAAAATTAACCATTAAATATTAACAAGAGATGAAGCACATTTTTGTAAAAAAAAATATGAACATATTTTTTCAACTCGTAATGTACCCAAGGATCCATCCAATTTTTCTTCATCCATCATCATCATGTTATCTCGCTCCAGTCGAACTGTTTCATAAAAAACGTGAATTTACACACAGGCACAGACACATCTGAAACATCAATCTCCAGAGGAAAGGGGATGTTCGATGTTTAAAAAATATATAAACTTTGAAAGAAAACCTGAAATTTGAAACGAGAGAATACACCAGGGCTTATGATACTTTCTAAAAAGAGCAACAAGGAAGGTATAAACTTGAGCTTTTTAATACTCTCCTATAAACTACCGTCGTGTAAACACGGAGCCTCATTTCTCGTTTTCCAGAGAAAGGAGAAAAACACGGCATCAAGAACACATTAAGTGAGCCAATCTATTGGGATTTGCTGGGAGCAAGAAAAAGCACCATCTAACAAAAATCGTGAAGAGAAAGTGGGAGAAGAGTTATATGTTTTGAAGAGAGGGAAAGCAGCTCAAAAAATATTTCCCTATTTACAACCTTTTTTCACCTCTTCCCAAAAATCCTGCTTATAAAGAAGCGTACAATTTCACATGGTTTTTCAACTAGAATACATCCATCCATCCATACATACATACAAAGACACACTGGTCGTAAAGTGTGTATCTCAGAGAAAGTGCTGTACAATGTATGTGTTGCGCTCTTAAAATTCTGAAAAAAAGATTATTTCTTTTGCGTGAAGATGCACCTGCGACTGTGACTGGAGACAGGGAGAAAGACTGGTATATACACACGTAACTCTTGGTTTTACAAGAAAAATACATAAAACATTCACGCAACCAGAAAAAGCGAAGTGACAGTCGATATGTGCTCGGGGAGAAAGTCAAAGAGGGATGTGCCCTGTTTTAAAGTGAAGGAAGCACATGAATTTCAACTAGACAACTTACTCAACCCCGTTCTTTTACTGTGTCTCTGATGGATTTGTAAAAGTAACACATTTTTCTCTCTAGGAAATGTACTTTTCTTTGTGAAAATACATTCTACTTCTAAACACACAAACTAATTCCAACAATATGGAGTGGAAGGATACACATTTCGTCTCAATAGTGAGATTCTTCGAGAACTCCATCCGGCGTCTTAAAATGTTTCATTACACTCGGAGTAAAAAGGTTGCAGTCACTTCTATTCACCGAAATTCTATTCACGGATCACTTGTTGTTCCGCTTCGGTTGCTCCACTTTTGACCAGAAAAAGGACATTGTCGGACAAGACAAGGACATAATTTGCGAAGGCATTTAACGGTGAAAGATGCCGAAAGCTAGTTTCTTGTGGAAATGTTACGAGAAGCTTTCACTTTGTTCTTGCAGGTGAAAATATAAAATATGATGTACTCTTCCGACAACTGCATCGCGAAAGTCAGACAAATAATGACCTGCACATGTGAACTTTTTCATTCTTTCATTTCAACTTTCTCTTCGCATCAAAAGCTAGTGATGAGACAAGGAAAGAGAACTGCACTTTCTCTTGCTTTTACTCTCTGACCAGAATCAAAACTCGTGTTTAACCTTGTAGCATTTTTATTTCCGACATTTGCTCCAGAAAACCAACACGTACTCCGGTGTGGTAATGTGGACGTGATCTTGAGGTCACAGGAGAAACGTGGAATATGTCACTTCATCCGCCACCACACCGTGTCAAGGGAAAGTTTTTGACAAGGACAAGACACACTCGGGACTCAGCTCTCTGGAACGAGTGTCTCTGGTGACATGGTCATTTGCACACGTCATCCAATTTGAAGCTCGTCTTTGAAAAGATTTGTAGCACATTTCTTGCCTTTAGAAATTCGAATCCTTATTTTTAGTATGAACGTAGCTTTTTTTCTCTCGCAAAATCAATTTCCTCAATCGTATTTCGCTCGAATCAAAATGAATTTATATGTGCACACGTCAATCGCGACTAAAAACGTGTGAAATTTTTCTCAGAAAATAAATGCGAATTGAAATTGTCAATGTCGTTGTGTAAATTGGATCACTATTCATTCGCAGTGCTTGAATGGCGTGTGTACTGTCGCATTCAATATTTTGTAGGTTACAGTTGCAAATAGAGGATTTCGAGTGGGTCTCAAGTGTGTGGAATATAGACAGACGTTTTTGTATCATTCATCCTTTGGATTTGGTTACAATAGTGTTCATTGATGAAAGAAAGTTGGTGAGAATTTCTGACTAAAAACCTAATTGGATGCGTATGCAAAAATGATGCAAGTCTCACAAGTACCAAGGGTAAGTTATTGAATCACGTTACTTTTCAGGCGTTCTTCCTTCGTTATATTTTTCCGTTGGAGGCGGTTGATCGTTATTACAATCACACCTAACAGAAATTATGTGAAAAATACTGGGAAGTCAACGAGTAATCAATGACAGTGTAATTGTGAGATACACCTACTTAGATTGGTTTGTCGGCCCGTAGAATTATAATATGTTAATAGGTTCCGAAACTGTTCAGCCACTGCTCAGGAAGTCATTCCTTTCTCCTTGACTAAAACAGTTACCTTTTTGTACCTTATTTGAACTTTCTTAAAAGCTAGCTTGCTTCTTATATTTAGTTAATTTCTTTCTTCCGTTGAGTTCACAGTTTGAACGGCCACGACTCGAGTAAAACAGGTCACTTAAAAATGACCGTCTCTTCAAAAAATTGACGAAGCCTCAAAAGCAAAAACAGTTTCAACGGTTCCTAGACCACTACCGCTTTCTCTCACTCTGCTCACCAAATAATCTTGTGAAGGAAAGTGAGACAAGACGAACCCTAATTCAATGAAGAACTTTTTATGCAGTGCTTATATAGGCATAACGGAGGTTTCTTCTTCTGCTGTAATTTATACGATGATATAAACCTACGTGTACACCTCCCAAAACGGTCCACCAACCAAATTATATCACTAAATTATATTATACATTTATTCTTGCCGAAAGGTTATTAATCTTTCTCCATGAGAAGGACAACAAACCATGCAGCAAAAGGAGCGAGCAAACAATACAAACAATTTTACATCCAAACCATATACATCGCCCGACGGCCGCATTTGTCTATGGTTTTGAAGCCGGTTAACAAACTGGGTTTTACACAAACTTTGCCCATTACCTCATTTTGTAGCTGCAAGCAAAAGCAAACACGGACAAGACCACACACAGACACGGTGCGATATGATAAAGTGTAGATACACGCTTGTCTCCTCTCGTAAACTCGAAGACCGTCAAAAGAGTCTCCCAACGTTTTACAATTCATTTGCGAAATTTTATAATACTAATCCAATTCAGGGACGTCTCTCACTCACCGAAATCTTACTGGAGAAAGTTTTCCTCCGACTTCATACGGGTGGCAACCACTCTACAACAGACCTACCACCGCCACAAAATCTAACCACATGACCACCACCGCCTTTTTTTCGCCAAAATGAGAAAACAATCTCATCTAGGAATTATCCAAGTTGTAAACTGATTTCCAGCCTGATATAAAATTAACTCTTTCCGCTCCCCTTCAAAGGTTTCTCACAAAGGAAGCTTGTGGGGAATCGTTAAAACAATAAACAGCGCGTACAACGACGCGTGTAAGTTAGAGAAGGACAGAATTGTAAGACTTCTTGGAGAAAGCAATAATAAAAACATGCTTAACAGAATGAATAGGACAGACAAGTATAGTATCACTAAATTTTTTATGCGCTCACTTTCTCCGCTTCGAATCTGAGGTTTGATTGCTTCAAAGTAAGGATTCTACTATCCATTGCCCACAAGACGCCTGTTTCTATTTCTGTTATAGATTTCTCTGAGCAAACTCAAAGTAATCAGTTTGTAAGAACCCGTCATTTCACCGACGAAACTTTCTCCGAGAAAATAAAGTTGTTTATTATATTCCCGTATTTAGTACAGAGACTGTGCGTATACACATCGTGTTGTTCGTTTGCATTTTCAATCATTTCCACAATGTGACAAAGTTTTTTTTTATTCTCCGAATTGAAATGGAGCCAAAGAGACGTACGAGTTTTCTTATTTTGCAAAATACACAGGAAAAAGCAGACGAGTCCCACTTTCCAAAGGAAGTGGTGCTCATTTGTCGTCGGGAAAGCAAAAGGAAAATAAATGAGGAGAGTTAGCGAGTTGCGTAAGAATTGACAAGGAAATGGGTTTCCCGCACTTCCCTATTTATTTTCAGTCCTCAAAAGTCTTCGCTCCTTTCAAGTCGAAGTAATGAGGACAAACTGGGGTGGTGCACAATATTATTGAGAACTTTACCTGTTAGCACAAAAAAAATAAGCAAATGTTGATTCTTCTTTTTTTTGCTCGAACAAAAATGGATGCAAAAAGTACCTTTGAGAAACAGAAGTTATATCGATACATTTCATAAGATTTTTTTTTCATACTAGCGAGATACACACAATTGAAACCACTTTGAAATGGCATTACGGTAATACGCATCCATTCGCTCGATGGAACAATATATTTTTTTCCTCTTGTTAATAACAGCATACATTATTTAAACAACCACCACCTCCACACCACCGCGTGGATGGAGTGCATACAAAAATAGACAAAGGAGAAAGAGAGGAAATCAGCAAAGTGAAAGAGTTCTCTCTGTCTCTCTGCAAATGACACAAACAAATCAAGTC
>JAHZMW010003497.1:0-14276 GCA_027743745.1 Alloscopus bannaensis | reverse complement strand
ATCCTCTTCCCAAAATCGGAGACGGTTTTAATCGACGAAGGAGGGTCAATCAAAACTGAGGAGGTGGAGGAGGACATCAGTATTTTCGGCATATGAGAGAGAAGCGGAAAAAACGGCAATGACAGAGGTAAACCTTAAGAAAATAATCGCCTACTTTAAGCAGTTTTTAAAAAATGGTTATTGAGCGAGTTTATTCCATTTTGATAACTGATGTTCGAAGTTGCACTGAAGATGACGTTATAATTACTTTCCTCTAGTTTTGAATCACCGAGCTTTTCAACATGCATGCATCTCTATTCCTAGTGACAACGGCGATGAAGAAATCCTTCCAGATGGTGTCTTTTTTGACAGTACAATTTCAACCCTTGACGACGGGCAAGACGAAAAGCACACTTTATATATGTATTTCTTTCGTAATGAACATTTTACATGAAAATGGAGCTTTTTTATTCATCTCGAGAATGACGGATTGTGTACACGCAAACATTTCAAAGCTGCGTTTCATTACTTACTATTAAAATTGTGGAAAAAATGCAAACGTTCAGCTTTGTTCTTGTTACGTACATACATACTGCATCTTTTCTTTAGCTTTACACTCCACCAATACCTAGATGAAGTTCATTCATATTATGGACACCTGGGTGCGAATTCAGAGCCCCTTGGGATTAGCTAATCCTAAACTAATCCCGGTTTTAATCTTAATCCCAGCCGTATTCAAAGAGAAAAAAGAATTAGATTAGGATTAGATTAAGATTTTCATGTAAGGGTAAGGCGAGACAAAATATCACTATACATTTAGATTGATTTAATGTATGCAAATTGAGTTCCCGCTTTGATATGACAAAATGCACAGCGGCAACCTATTTTGTAAATTCAAAAATACACAGTGGTAATCGATTTTGTAAGTACAAATTTGTACAGCGATTTCGTACGTTACAATATACATAGTAATGTTTTTGCCGAATCTCGCCTCAAAGTAGTAAATAAAACAAATTGGACAAACAAATTGCTTCCTTTGGAGTATTTTGCTTTTCCAAATTTTATGAAAAGCGAATCATAGGCTTCATTGCTGTGTAGTCGTAACATTACAACATCCCCTTTATAATATTTGCTGTAAAAAAGGCTACGAAATATCCCACATGTCACGCGAATAATTATACGCAATTGGCAGTATTAACTAAACTATCTACTTAAATAAAGCTTAAACCACCCACGACGCAGGATTAAATATTAGGATTAAGTTTTGAATTAGAACAATTCTTTGAATACCAATTCAGGATTAGCTTAAATTTTGAATAAGATTAGCTAAAATTTTTTTGTCTGAATAGGTTTAGGATTAGATTTTCACTAATCCGGATTAAATCGGGGCTCTGAATTCGCCCCCTGGCTACTAAAAAACTGATCAAAATCCATATTATTTTTCACAATAGGTAAGTAACACCTATCGAATATTTTGATGATTATTCACTCATGCCAATTCGAAAATATAGAAATCACTTATTTTTTAAAATCTTAACATTTATTTTTTAAAAAATACCCACCTGACTGACGAAACCATTGTCCAGCAGATAGCTTTTATTTCCAAGCCCGATAGGATTTTTCCAGATATTATCTAGCAATCCCTGTACATCTCCATCACTCGTAGCTGCAACAAATTGAGCCCTATTGTCTATTATCAGATTCCAAAGAAAGTCGTTCTAAAATTCAAACATAACACGATCGAAAGGTTACAAAAATATCATGGAGCATTATCACATGAAAGCGAAATGTTAGCGAAATGATTTACTGCATTAGTTGCTAAAGCCGAATAGTAGTAGACAACCCATAGCTTCGACACTGTAATTGACGACAAAATTACAATATCCACAAACCGAAGTTGGATCATCATGTCCAAGAAATAAACACAAGCAAAAAGATTGCCGAAATTGAAAAAATACAACAATAATCCAAAAGCGTCTCGGAACTGGTCCTGAATACGACGAAGCTGATTGTAGTTTGACAAGATATTATTGATCACTTCGTTTTGGTTATTTGGGTTGCATGTTTTTATTTGATGGTCCGCATATTTTGTAAACCGAACTGCAGAATTGCAATAGACGACTGCCAACACAAGGTATATGTCTCTCATAATGTAATCCATAAAATGGTATGAATATTGCGATGCAAATCCTACGACTGCTGCAAAGAAACTAATATCTTCATTTGGGTCATAATCGCCGTATGTCGTATTCCCGGACGACCATTTCATTATAAATTTTTTGACAAAAGATGATTGAATGCTGACGAGTTCCACGAAATTCCAGTTTGAAAGGTTCAAGAAATAGACCCCAGATATTACTACGAAAAGCGAAATTAGAGCTGACAATACAGGGAGAATAGCCAGGATCCGTGGAACCTGCGTAATATGGGAGTTTACTACTGAAATATTTTGCTGATTTTGTTGATGTTTTAAAAATACATACCGTGGTCTTTTGCCGGGTTAGCTCCTTTATTAAAATTCTAATATTGTTGAATCTCAAACTGAAAGTTCCTAGGTACGCCACTCCGGTGGTTACAACCGCGCTGTTCATGAAAAGCCCAAGTGTGTCTTCTGTGTCCAGCTTTTCTTTCATGTAATATAGTTTCACATGCATCATTGATCGGAAAATGCTCAGAGTGACAGTAGTTCCGAACCAGATCTATGAAACAAAATAATATTCACACTGATAATCATATTTCGGGTTTCGTTCGACGATTGTTTATCTATACCAATAAGGCGCATCGCAGATACGTGGGTCGGTTTGAAAATCATTTATATGGTTAAACTGACGCAGCTTTAAATCGACATGGCTATTTGCACTTCTGATGTTAAGCATGTACTCCACGCCACGCACAGTTGCAGAAATGAGAACCACGCCACTCACCCTCATTGTCACCTCATCGCCACTCACCAAAGTCTACGCATTGGTGCAAACACTATATGCCGATATGTACATATAAGGTTTCGTATAGCAATAGCAGCGTTTGTGTTGCAAATTTCATACGCAAGAGCAAAGATTCCACGTTGTAGGAACCTTTGCGTGTGAAGTCACATCTTCGAAATACCGTATTTTGTCAAAACGCTGTATTCTTTTTTCACGTTTTTTATTCATTCATTCAGATTTTCATGTTTTAAAATGTATAAAACATATGGGCTCCAAGTTTCAAAGTATTTGTGGCTTGTTATTTAGTTAAACCAAACGACTCGCATGCGTACGCTAATTGACCAAAATAAGGCCACATATTTCGAGTACGAAATGGACACCACATTCCGTCCATGGTCCATGAAATTTTTACCATGCTTTGTTTGCGCCGTGAACTGGTATGAGGTTTGTCGCAGATGCAACTGTCGAAGGTTCCCTAGATAGGCCTTGGCGATGGAGTGGTGAGGAGGAAATGAGATAAGAATGGTAGATTTTGGGTTGATGCTGCTACTGCCAGGTCAGTGGTTAACGCGTAACGAATAATAGGCTTGAAAACGATGAAATCTAAATGATTCTCCTGCGCACTCAAAACCTCAATTTTTTTTCTGCCACTTTAATACCTCTCCACTCACGTATGGATGATTGTTCTATGCCCTTTCTCGATAAATACATTGTAACTAATTGCAACAATGGTGCAGCGTAGTACGTACGACGTGCAACTTTTTTTAAATAACCTTGAGCATTTTTTTAAAATTTGAGCTTAATAGCCGTATTTCTAACCCTTGCTTTCGGGTCTTTTAGCATAAGCAAATGCTTATCTTACGCAGTTTTGTACACCAAGGGTAAAAGTTAAGCACGGACTAACAAGTTGTCAGGTAGACTTATGACTTTGCTTACGATGGTATTCCTCTCGCAACTTCAAAGTACTAGTTTATGCTTATCTTACGTATTTTTGAAAGGAACGTGATGAGGTGATTTTCGGTAGAGCTAATAACATATTTTTGTACATTTTTCCAATTTTGAAAAAAATGACTTCCACGTGGAAGTGGAATTTGTACGTAATCAAAATCTGACGCTATGGAAATTTGTACAAGTGAGCTCGCCGATGGGAATACCACCATAAGTATACATGTTTAACTGAGATTATATGTGATGATTTGCGTGGAAAGTATCAAATTGCAAGAAAAGAGAATCCCTTATAATACTAGAGTATCGCTCAAGACTGAAAATAAAAAAATCTGTGCCTCCGGAGCTGTTTAATACTTGGCAGGGAATAGTAATTTTGACTACCAACTACTACTTGGATTCCTACTTGCTGTTGACGAGAGGTGGCAGGAAGCTGACAAATGTTGTTTGTTATCTGACCTCTATGTATTGCTCATCAAAATCAGGTTGTCGAAGACACAAGTCCCTTCCAAAATACAAGATTAGCTACAGATTCTCGGAGGCAAAACACTGCAAGCTATAACATGGTTTAAATCACGTCACCGAAAGTCTGTATTGATATAAGGTTTTTTATAGCAAGCAGTTGACGTTTTCAAAAGATCAGTACCGCACGGTAGTTTCCAAGAGATAACTTACCAGTCATTTATAAAATGTGGAGTATCATGTAGTAACAAGTAGTAACCAATAATGTTTAGTTAAATACGTTTCACACATCTTTGTCTCATTAATGGGCGACATTTTGGAACAGTACGTGATCTATATCTTGTGCTCTCATGAATATTAGTAACACATAAACACAATAGCAAGAAACTTACTCTCTGTGTGTAGCAAATTACTTTGCAGTGATTCGGGACGTCTACGACGCAACATGGTATGATTCCAAGGTATGTTGCAATCTTAAAGAATAATAGAATCACATTTGACGATTGCTCTTTATTGCATGGCGATTCACAGTTTTCCCCTGATTCTACGGAGCAGTTGTCAACGGTTTGCGATGTTGCATCTCTTGCTTCGCTTTCACTTTGTGATTGCACTATGAGAACTGACTCCGTCAAATTGGGTTGCACGACATTTTTCCTCTTACGGAAAAGGTTTTGGCGGAAGTTATTAAAGGTGGCAAGGAAAAATGAGTTTTGTGGTGAATGATGTTGCTCTTGCTCTCCCTGTGTACCAATCTCTACAACAATGGGTGTTGCTCGGTCTGTCAATCGATTTGATACGTTGGTGGTCAACGGCATCATCAGCAATAGTTCTGAAACTTTTTATTATTGAAACAACCAAGGTTCACTATTTATACTATGACTGCGTAGTTTAATGGTTTCACGAAATGTATGATAAGTGTACATCTTCGAGTGATGCTACTGCTAATTGATAATATTTCTTCTAAACAATGAAGCCACTTGGGTTTTAACTAATACGGCAGAGGTACTGAGAAACACTGAATTGGAAATACTACTATACAAGAGCATGTGTATTGAATGTTTGTGACTGAATGATCGTCACTGTGACACATATCGCATGATTCAGAATTTGTATAATACACCTCGATATACAACAAAGACTATATTTCAGTGTTTAGAACCAGTCACTCATTTGTCAAAGACTCGAAATAAGGTTTATCTATTTTGCTGAGGGTTTATTTGACTCATAGTTGGCATATGTTGTTAGAATAATACATTAATACTTCAGATTGCTGTGAAAGTTGAACAATCCATGATATAAAAATAATGCAGTAACTCAAAGAAACTACAGTTGTTAGATGCATGAGTTGCAGGCAACATACAAAAACTGTTTTTAAAAGACAATTGATATTTGGAATGCATTTATATTGACATTCGGTGTCGTGTGAACTTTTGTACACATGTTACCTCGCTAAGAAAAAGTTTTGCATTGTATCATATTACAAACAAATCGACCAGTCAGGTATTTAAGCTTTATAAATATGCTGATCATAATCTCTTTCAAGTTGCACAACGTAATTCGCTTTGGTGAAGTAATATCCATCCTGCTGGACGTACTACTTGACACAGGTTTGACAAGCGCACTACTAACTTTTGTCGTACGCTCAACTCAAATAATAATACCAAAGCGTGTAAATCATAGAATCATACTGATTTACACGCTTTGATAATGCTGTTTTATTTCTTGTTCCCAAGAGTTTTCATAAACAATTGCTTAGCGTCGTATCTAAATATATCTAAATATATTGCAGCAGGATGCAACAAAGGTCGAGCTCACCCTAGCTTTCGTGCTTAAAATATGACCGTCAATCAACAAAACAGGGTTTGTCCAGTTTACATTCCTTCAATGGGCACGATCGGTCGCTTTCTTTTGTTAAATTAGTTTATATAAATTTTTTAGGAACGGATCCAGCGTCCTCTTGATGCTAAAACAAGCTGGCTGCATGAAAAGTATTCGCCGCCCACGACAACACAAGTATTTTTAATACGTTTTTAGATAATAAAAAAATTATTTAAAGTCTCAAGACAAGACCGTATATTAAGTATTATAAGGGAATCTCTTTTGTCTCAAGACTCTTACGGTATTGTCTTCGTATCTTCATATAGACTTGGGAAGAAAAATTGGTCAGACTATTATTTTTTGTGTGAGCTAAAAGAATGAATAATGCAACCGCAGCGGTGGGCTGAAATAGCAGGCTTCTTCGCATCAGAGAGAGGAGAATCATTAGAATTGAGTTCCAGCGCAGAGCCAAGAAGCGTCGACGAATGTTCGTCCCTAAAAACATGTTCAAGTTTTAAGGATAATAGAAAACATGATGATAAGAATCATACTGCTTCGACGTCTACTGTGACAACTCAAGATGCCCCACATGATAACGAAGAAAGGTGTCGGTAACGCGTACAGACTTCGCTACTTTCTCCGCTTTCACTTTAATGTTTAAGTAATTTCTCTTACTTATGCAGAGCAGATTTTTGGGTAATGAAAAGAAAACGAGATCATATTCAGCAAAAAGAAAGCATCCAGGACAAAGTTCTTTGGTCCATGGAAAAATAAGGACTGAGCAGACCACACATGAAATTTCTACACAGACTCCAACTGAGAGCTGTACAGAAATTAGTAGCGCAAGTACACAGTTACCTTGATGTTTGTCAGGAGAAAGTAAAGTGAAAGTGCTCAATTTATTTGAATGTCAATTATAATTCATAACAGGCGACACCATAAAAAACGTGAGTGATCCCTGGAGTTACGGTCCGCAGGCAGAAACAAACGCTTTAAAAGTTAGCAAAGTGGATCCAGCATCATTGGAACTCATACTGACGAAAGTACAATGCCTGGAAAAGAGAATAGACTCGATTGTCCGTGTAATTGAAATCAATCTGTCAGCCAAAGAATTGGGCTTTGTTTCCAATCCCGAAATCAGGGCCTCACGAAAGGTACAAATAAAGCCCGCATCAATTCAGATAAAACCTACAATCGCTTCAGCCCTTCGCGAAACCACTTGTCGCACCAAGCCACCCCCGACAGGTACTGATGGAACTAAGTTTGTCGCCACTGGAGGATGGCCCTCTGGAATGCGAGGAAATGATGTAGAAGCCCGAATTAAAGTTTTGGAAATCTTGGTTGACGAGCTAAAAAAGAAGTTTTTGAGGCTGCTGACAAGAAATAATCGGAAGCTTGATTAAGACATTTTCCGGGTTTCAAGTTGGAGCGTTTTATTTCTCAGTAGATTGTTTTTACACAGTTTTGTTACTACAATTATTTCTTTGTTTTTTTTGGCGTGTCGCTAATTTTCATTCTAACCGCTTATTCTTCAGGTTATCTTTGTGTTACGATTTTAGCTTGATACAATAATGTGTACTCTGTACTTGACAGTTTTACAGTTTCTAGTAAGGCTACATCTCAGCACCATTGCTAAAACTGGATATTATTTTTATGTACTCACAGTCTGGTTTAAAATCGTGTAAAGTGTAGATTTTATATAATCGATTTTACATGCGACTAATTAAACTCTGCTCTTTTTCTTATATTATACTCAACTGATATTTATAGTACAACTTGTCATTGACACCTCAAACGACTTTTTTAACATGGATTTAACAGAACTCATTACTCAGCACCTTCCGAAATCATTCGAGAAAACTTGCAAGGAGCAATGCATTTCCCGTGCTACAATATTTTAAGCATTTACGCTATAATTTTTGCTAATCATCATATTATTATGTAATCCAATTTTGCTACACAAGCATATAAATATTTTCACAATTTACTCAAGCTTTTTCAATGTTTAGCACAGCTAATCACTTTGATGCCTGTAGGCGTCCCAAAATCTGCCAATCACAGTTACTTCTATAGTGCTTCGCTAATTTACATGTAGAATGCTTTCTTCGAGACTAGCTTTCACTCTGGGTTTCCCATTTTAAACACTAGGAAAATGTACATCTTCACAAAACACGAAGATTTAAGCTTGTTGATACATCGTCACAGTGTTTGGTTTACTGATATCGTTGACTAACTTTCTTTGCTATTTTTATTACTCTTGTGCAACTACAATGAGCCAGAGGACGGCGGTTACGATAATTTTCCTACGGTAATTTCCTACGCTAGTCGAATTCTCAACCTTTCAGGCCTGCAGCAATCATTATTGAACACTATGTAGCTTCCTTAATGCTCACAAGACCAACACGCTTGTGAATGTGCATTGTAATATTTAATATGAAACACAGCTTCGTTCTAGAAAATCACATTGTCAACTTACTCTTTTGAAACTTTCCAACTAACAAGATGCCTTTTCGTCTAAATTCCGCTGATTTAAGCAACATTGCTATATTTGGCTCATCTCCCTTTTAATTCTTCAACTCTCTGATCATTTATATCACTCTGAAGTAGTTTTTTTGATATTCGTAAAGCTTGAGCTTTTCTTCTGGTTATAGACGAAGGTGTCCAATAAAAATAGTACTCTCATAACTATAACCTTTGAAAGTGGAAGCCCTCTGGTCTAACAATTTACATACTCAAAAAGTACGGACAGTTTCAAGACTGTCTTCGAAACAACAATTTCTATTTGCTATCTGGTTTAAGGCAATCGTCAATTTTGTCAACTTGAACTACGACACACCAGACTCACTCAATATATGCGAATTGCACAAGCATCCACACGACGATTGACGATATCTCATATTCTTAAGAACTCCGGTGTTTGTATTGTCTCTAAATTGTATCATGCTTCAAATACGGTATGATTTCGGCGTGCTCTCATCAAGCTAAAAATTACGAATTTATATTTTAACGATGTAAGCATTATATCTACAAAAATTACAGAAGGTACCTCCGAAATATATTTCAGACCAAGTAATCAGCCAATTGTAACAGTACGAATGCCAGCATCCAGGTCTGATTTTTTTTTTTGTCAAATATTTCCCACAACTTTCACTTCATCAATTCAGAAACATTGTAAGGTACATCCACATCTGTTTAAAATCTCTAATTTCACAAGTTCAGCAACATCAGGTTCAAGTGATCAAGAGAAGGTACTGTACACAGAATTTTCCTAAAATATAATCATCTAAAATCGTTTTCGATGCTAGAATTATTACTGTGTTTAGCAGCACTGATTGTCTACAATAAATACAGGTATGTTATAATATGTACTTTGTCAAAATCCGGTACTATGTCGCATACATTTTTTTCATAATGTGATTGTCTACTCAAAAAATCTACTGAAAAATTCATCTCCATTATTGCTACGAATTATAAATACGTTGTTTTTCTCTCATCGATTGATGTTTCTCTGTATATATGGTTTCATTTGAACTCCTTGTTGTGTCTACAATTCGATTAAGTTTTACAATCATGCTGTTGAGGTACAGTTGACACTTTACACATTATTATAACAATTATTATTATATTGTCTTTCTCAATACAAGCAACCGCTATATTGCCACTGTAGTGTTTACTTTCTACAAAAAATTACATATATTTTCTGTCACACGTTTATTTTTGCCACATGAAAATCCGAAAGTGAAAGGAATAACTGAGGAATTGGCATCAGAAGAGAATGCTCACAAGATTAAATTTGATTATGTCAAATTATTGACGAAACTCACTGCACTATCATTCCAACGAGAAACCCAAAGCTGAAACCTGTTTATACATGAAGGTCACTTGATTCTTGGGGAATACCAGTGTCAAACCTCGCAGGACCGGACGGTCCTCTGTCCCACTTCCAAAGGTGGTCTGTAGTTCGTGAGAATCCTGCCCTGGAATTCGTCGTTGGGCTGGGCATCAGATTTCCCAAAGCTGAATAGCTGCCGGAAAGCATCAATCTGTAAATTGGAGGAAATCAAGAAGAAGGATGAAGTGTAATCCTTTGTTCTCGCCTTCCTTCATTTAAGCTTCATGACATTGTTACCTGCTGCTCAGAAACTTCAATGGGTGTTTGGAAGACCACCCAGGTTACGGATTCCAAGCATGGTGGCGTCGTAAGAGAGCCTGGGTATGTCCAATAGGCTCTGTTCGCTGTGAAAAGATCAAGGACACATTTCAGCTTACTTTCACCACTCTTATATACACCCTTTCTGAAATGCTTACACTTTGTTCAGTCTTTGTAGAACACAATGGACTACAGAGAGATAGCTTTGTGAACCAAGTGTTCCTGCTCATTTCATTGCCGGAGACCACACACAACTCTTTCACCCACTCCTCATTCTTCTCTTTCGGCTATTGATTTCTATGAGAAAAAGGGGAATCTCTTAAACATCACTGGAAGACCGGAATTTTGGCAGCTTGCCAAGCCCAAAGGGGTGCTTCTCCTTTTGAAGCTTTGTGTAATATATAGCATCCTATTTAGTGCATTTTCCCACGTACTGAAATATGTATCTTTTTGCGGTTCTGAGACTCTCAACGTGAATGGAAACTCGTACACTACCATACACGTATCACATTATGTGAAATGTCCCATGCAAAGAGAAAGTATTAGTTTCGAGGTAGACACCTCTCAGAAATTATGAGAGGATTGTGGAAAAGCCCACTTTTTACTGCTTGGAATAGGCTGTACATTACAAATGTGGGCTACTCTTTCATAAATAATAGAAATGGATAGTTCATATAAGCTGTAATAGGCTTCAAAGCCTTTTCTCTAAAATGAGAATAGAGTCGTAATAAGATTGAAAAGTATTTACTTCAAAGGTGAATACATTATAGTTCACCTTATTTGAAATGGTAATGTTCACAGTTTGTAATGTATATGATTTTGTGAGTGAGCGAAAAACTCAAAGTAAGAAGAAACCATATTCTTTGAATTTTGAGTAAAAAAAGTAGGATTTTATGTTCTTTTTAAACCAGAGTCCATAATGCGATACGTAAGCACAGTTCGTGCCTGCTTTCCATTTTTCGTATGAAAAACTTTCTCCAGTAATTCCCTTTCACTTTTGTGAAAGTAACACATTTTCTCTCCGCACCACGTTTCCATTCATGAGAAGAGACTTATAAGACTCAAGGATTGAGGTCTCGGGAGACTTTCTCGGCTTATTGTTATTTTGGACTGTGTTCGCTGTTACTAGTGAAAAGTACGAAGGGGCTTCGTTTCGTTCGTGTGATGTTTTGACAATGTTGCCAACATTTCCCGTTACATACCTGGAACAAAGGCGGCAGGATCGACGTCTTCATCAACCGTGGTTGTATCGCCCTTGTACGGGATCTTGGAGAGGAGCTGGGTTATTTTTGACAGCTCCGGGTTCTCCGCTCCAATCTGAAATTCAGAAACGATATTCCCTCAATATTCCTATATAGTCCCTTTCCATTTCATTATTGAACCACCGACTCACTCCCAGTGAAAGTCGGGAGAAAGCACAAATTCCCTTCTCGCGTTTGAAAGCCCACCACGGGTCAATTGCCACAAAAACCAAAGCCTGGAACATCAAATTCAGACTCACTCTCGTAGAAACACTTATTGAAATCAAAGGAAAAGTATGGCTTGCGGAAAGACTGAGAATCCACAATCATTGAGACGCATATGTCTCAAAAAAAACATTTCTCTCAATTTTCACTTTCTCAGTCCTCAGCCAAGAGGCCCTCAAGGGAAAGTTGGTCATTTCTCTCCATGATTTATTTTCTCAAGGCTATACTTTCACTACAAAGTGTAATATATTCATCACAAAGGTTTTTGCAGAGTGATGTGTTTTAGCACCCACTTTCATTCCTTCATTTCCACTTTACCATCCCCTGCAGCGATATAATCTAGAGTTTACTTTCTCCTGTGTGAAGAAACGTAAAAAAGAGTTTATTTTATAGAGGAACAGTGTGATTGCTTCGGGATCTCACACGTCTCAATCCACAAGACAAAACTAGTTTCCCTTTGAGACACAAAGTTTCCCTTTGTATTTTGGATTTCACTTTGATGAAATGAAGCATTGTCGCCAATCAAGGGGATCTCTGTGAAATGTACATTCTTGTAGCTGCATTTGATGTGCACGAGAACCTTCAAGGGGTCGTAAATAAGTCCTGAAGTAAGCACCTGACCAAGCGAGCCGTTACTTTTTCAAAGGCCCCTATATCATTTCCGACGTCCATTACTTATTGTGAAATAAATTTTGTGAACAGCAGGAGCAACCAGACGGAACAACAACTGTGCTGTGGATAGCATCTTGGGATTTCATACAAGATTTAAAGCTTGTTCTTATTATTGTTTGCAGTTTGAAAGGGCTGGGAAAAGATGAAAGGATCTTTTTCACTGTTCTCTAGAATAAACGGACGAGTATTTTATTGCGGTAACATTTCTCCCAACATTTCCCCTGCATTCTGAGAGTAACGGTCCCGTTGGGCTTAAAATATTTTTGAGAGGTTTCTACGAGGCCGGAGAAAGTTGGAAAAAGTTGTTGGGAAAGGGACTGTTTAAAATTTCACGAGGTGTGTTTACTAATCCTGTAGTTCCTTTCTCCCAAAAGTCAGAAGCTCTCATTTTTTTTCGTAAACTCATTCCCTTCCTAAGCCTTCCAGAAACACTGGAGCTGCCAAGTAAACATCTAGGAGCATTATCAAGCAATTTACTTAAAAACGTCGACGTCATCACGTCTAAACTAGGAAATCGAGAGTGACTTCTTTTCGGTTGCAATTTGACTAAATTTTTTACTCCACAACTTCAAAGAGTAAAGTAAACATGAAAGTGGGCATCAATACTAATGCCTTCCAGAAACTTGACCTAAATGGCGAGAAGACACTGAAGAGATCTGAGGTAAATGGTCATTTTGAGAAAATCCTATTTGACCCATGACAAACGGCATTACTTTGCGAAGTGATGCGGAATGCATACTTTATAAGTCTACGTAGAAAAAATGCTTGACAAGCTAAAAAGAGAAGACCTCCATAAGGTACTTGAACTAGTAAACGCTCTGGGTAGTCATTCCGTAGCTCGAAATTGGGCATTTGGAGTGCTCTCGTATTTGAGACGTGAGGAAACGGACGACTGATCACTGGAGTGATATGGATGGCGTGACGTACCGGATCCTATCACATTTCGTTGTACGAATACCAACTGTATTTCAAATAGAAGCACACACATCTAAAATTTAAAAAAACAGAACGGAAGTTGAAGCTAGTCGAAATTAACATTTTCCAGTCCAAAGTGCCTATTATATACTTAATGGAATATGTAATGATGATAGATACAAAGTTCTATCATTTTGATAAAAGCTGTTTTCATTGGCCCATGAAAATATTAGTTTTCGCCCCTCATCAAAAAGGATGTCACGTCAAAAAGGTCTTAATATTTAACGGTGTTCTCTTGCGATGTGATTGGTTAAAAATTGGAGCACTGAAACGCGGATTATAATGCTTATGAGAAAATCATCAAGGATTTTGCTGAGGCATATAGAATATGTGAAGTAGGCGGTGTAGAGAGTGGTAATAAAATCCTGTATAGATTTTCTTCCACTAGCTTCATCAATCTTTAATGCAAAGGCAAATACTGTAATTACGGCTCGCCTCTTGTGTGTTTAAGACGGGTAAGCTTAAAGCAAAGAAAGGACGAAAATGAAACGCTTTTAGACCTGTTTAAATATGACATAAGCTGAGACCGGCTCATTATGACTATACTCTGAAAATTTGCGTGGTTTTCTACACAGAAGCTCAATAATTTATAGATGCCTACCTTTTATGCTTGCATGTCATATTGTGCCAAAACGATGACACAGCAATCCTAAGACGGCTAGTCATGCAGTACAGTGATGTAATAAATATTCATCTTTTATTACAATTTCGCACCTGGAGTCATTTGAAGCAATGAAACCGAGTCATGAATATTGCAACAGGACACAGCCACGTCACTTTAGGTTTCTCTTTTTCCACACTCAAGCTTTTGACACGATTACATCAAGGTTGTCCAAAATACTTCGTTTCAAAATACAAAATACAAATACAAAATACCTCACTAGT
>JAHZMW010003496.1:0-14521 GCA_027743745.1 Alloscopus bannaensis | reverse complement strand
ACAAACTTCTTGAACTGTGCAAAAACACATGTGATTTGCATGCACGCAAAGTGCTGTTGACGTACAGACCATTTGGCGCGATAAAGGGGAGAAATTTTGACACTGGAATTTCCAAGTGAGCATTTGACTCTAGTCGCACAGCAGCATAAGGATAATTCATAACATGCTAGCGAAGCAATTTACAAATTGAGATAAGCTCTCTCTCTATTTGCAAATTATTATTCTTTCTGCTGACAATCTTTTCTGCCAAGTATATATCCTTGAGGAGAAAAATATAAAGGACTTTAAATAAATTACAGTCATAACTCTGCTCTTCTTGGCACAAGGTGTGTATGTGTGTGGACAATTGGAGTTTGAGTGAATGTCATCTCTCTACTGTTTGTACTCCCTGTTACCTGGGTGGTGGGTGGGTGGCATATTGTGCTTGTCTACTGTCTAGTAAGCACATTTTTAGTCATCACAGTAATCATCCGCGTTGTCTCCTTTTTTCTCCTTGTCATCTCTCACAACCAAACCATCCATCTCCCACTTTTTTTCTCTACTAAATCCCCACCTTTTGTCGTCTCGTCACCAGAGGAGGTATCAACATTGAATTACATTTACAATAGCGACAGCGGTGTGGTGGAGATGCGAACGAGCTACAGAATTGCATCACGATGATGACAGTGGCAAGCCTTGTATTAGCGCAACTTCACCATTTCAGTTAGCAAAACTGTTGTCGATTGTCTCCTTGTCTGCTTTGCATTATCATCGTCATCACATCAATTACTTGCATTTGATAAGGTTACACAGGGTTAGTTTCACTTGTCGGCACAAAATATCTTGAGCGTGTTTACCTCCCACCTGTCCACGGGAATGAGGCGGAGTACTGTTTGTGATCCGATCATTGGAGATCCCTTGTCAGACAGATTCCATTCAAGCCAGCCAAGATTTACTCTGCGTTCGCTGAGATTAGGCATTTTGGTATAAGACTTTTGAATCATTACAATACAATAAATCACCGTCCCTCTGTGCATTGTGTAATGTCAGAATGAGGAGAGGAATACGTAGATATAAATTTTCAAGGGCTTCTTTAAACCGTCATCATCACCATCATCGTCGTCATTTGTGATGATCACGACTCCAATTTATGGGATTTACGACGTAACGAGCCTCGACAAAAACCGCACGTAGTTAGCTTGTGGCGCGGATAAGTGTGGTTTGTGAGAATGGTGACGCTGCAATTTTAACAAGCATTTAATATCCTTTGTGTCTGAAAAAGGCGCTGTCACATTCATAGTACACACACAGAGGGAGAGAGCGAGAACAGCAGATGGGATATAGTGTGTGTCCGTGTGTGTTGTTAGCAGAAAAAATAGTTAACATTGTAATGTGCGCGACGCGCTCTGTGCGTCTTTGATTGATAATGATTGTTGTGTTGTGATCCCATGAATAACAATGACTGGGCGGAACCTCCTTTTTCTCCAAGATGAAAAAGATGAATGCTGACAGCTCCGTGGAACACGAGAAGAATAGAGAATATAATAAGGAATGACAAATGTCATCATGGACATCATCATAAACACAAAGGGATGATGTAGCACTGAAAAAAACATCCACGTTTGGATTTCCCTTCAAGTTTTAAACGCATTTACGCTGCAGTCACAAGTTATAAGCTCGCGTAAAGTTGCAGATTGCATTTTTATTGAAAATGGCAAAAGTGCAAAAAAGAACTCGATTTTTTCCCTGCAACCACAAATCACTTTTGTGTGTCTGTGTGTTTTCCCAATGAAAATGAGAATTGCCTTGAAAAAAATTATTTACCCCTTTTATATATATTCTTTCAGAACATTTTCTCTCTGCCAATTAGTGATGTGTGTGATACGATCTCACACAGTAATATTTTTTCTAGACTTTATACGCGACACTCACATAAGAGGCGACTCATACTTCAGGCTATGGGACGAAAAATCATTTAATGAGCTCCCCATAAAATGAGCTCTGTCAGCATCAATAATAAAGTGTAATTTCTCTCTTGTGTCCACGTTTTAAAAAGGCATAAATCAATTTCGTCTTGTCAGGCTTGTCCTTTTTTCCCTAATCCTCTCAGCGAGAGCCAGTCAGAGTTGTCAAAATCCTTGTCATCTTGCATCATATGGTGCATCGCATCTCACATCTCTCCCTTTCTCGCATCATCACACGTAGCACTTCAGAAAAGTTGAGATTTTTATCTGGCAGAAGAGTTGCGAAGACATCTAATGTGGTGTCATATATATGTATGTATTTTTTAGAAAAAAAAACCAGCATAGCGGATATTTTATATATAATTTTTACGTACAATATATACATTTGATGATGACGCCGACTTGAGGAGACTCAAAATGTAGGCAACGTCATGAATCATCATGATTCATTTCATGACAGTTGACTTTTTTTTCTGTGCGTGTCTCTACCTACTCTCTCGCTCTCTCTGTCGTTGAGAGGAGAGCAGAGTGCACAGTGCACACACTCTTGAATAGAAGGGCTTGTGTGGTTCACAATAATCCGAAATTAAATTGGACAAGCATACACGACACTTTACATGAGGACAAGCCTCAGAAATTCCCCTTTTCTTTGCCGCCTCACCGCACCTGGTTAAAATAATTAATAATCTTTATCCTCGTTTTGCCATCATCATTATAAGATTACCTCCTCCTCTCTCCCCAGAGACGCAGGAGATGAAGGAAAAAACCCACTTGACTCCTTGTTCGACTTTGTTCGTGTATTTTCATCCTTATTACAGGGTATTGTACACATGATGATTAATTTGCAAAGATACAGCAAGCAGATAGACCAAAATATATAGTTCTGACTACTTCTTATCTCTTCTTTTTGCTTCACACAAGAAAGTTGTTCCTGGTTATCGTTGTATGCAGATAGGAACGTTGGGCTCTCAACCAGAGTTCGCAAACGAGCACAGGTAATATGTGGTGCGCAAGCCCATATATCATTTTTCACATTCCGAGGTCCATCTTTTATGGAGTCATTTCACGTAAATCAAAGGGGAATGGCAGTTGGTGATATGATACAAACTGGGAATGGATGTAAAAAAAGAGCACAAATAAATAATGCTACAAACGAGTACCTAATAGTGTGCGTCTGTGTTATAAATACTCGCAATTTGCATTCAGCTTGTTTCGCCTCTAAATTTATCGCTATTTTATGGGATCTCTTTAGGTTTCTTCGAAGCCTCGCGAGAATGATGCTTGTTGCTGAAATGAAAGATTAAGTATTTATCATGTCCAGTTTTGCTCAGAATTCTCACAAGTGTTCCAGAGAATTCAAGGCACATTAGTATCAATTTCGCTAGCGTCAAGCGTATAGTTTGTATATTGGAGGTGGTGTAAATCTGGTTAACCTTATAATTTGTGCTGCTTCAACAAAAGGCAAAAAAGAATCACACAGTCATTTATAGTTTTGTCTGACAGCTTCGTAGATTTGCTATCACTCTTCTTTTTCTTACTCTGAGTTTTGCACAATTATTTATGACCATATCCCAAGGTTGCAAGACATTATAGCTTCGAGAGCTACCTGTCACCATTATTCATATCTGTCAAATCAACCCAGAAGAGAAGGAAAACATACAATTTGCAAACACACATGCGCACATACAGATATATTCGACATTCGACACACATTAAAATTTAATTATCTGCTGATGCTAGCCGACTAGTTTGCTGAAGGTATGAAGTACATAAACGAAAGCGTAATTGGCTGTGCGTATTAAAAGAGCAGGGCAGCTGTGTGTTACAAATAAAATCCAAGTTTCAAGTTAAAGAAAGTAAAGTTTACATGTCGTCAATTCTAAATGTAAAGGAAAAACATTCACGTTTGAATTGCTTTTAAAGTTTGAACTTTCTATAGCCCAAATTCACCTACCGATGGGTGAACTACAAATTTATCGATTGAATTGTTTCAGAGAAAGTTATTACTACGTCTTTACTATATTTGTGTAAAAATACTTACCTAGCTAGCGGAAAATTACCTGGAGGCTGGAGCTGGACGTTTTGCTATAATCCATTATGCTACGATAGTGTGATTTAGAAATAGGTATTTTATTCATGCTTTCCAATAATTTTTACGAAGCCAATACAAGGTGTTACTATTCCTCAAGAGATGCGTTCTATTCTGATATGCGTGATTCTATTAGGAATATTTCTCATAAGCCATTGTAATTCTTGATGTTTATTGTTGCAACTACTACATCTTCAAGAGTTTATTTAATGTATGTATTATTACTCGTTTAGTATTACCCACACAGCACTTTTACATGTCCGTCCCATTTATCTCGAAAGAAAAACTCCAAGTGTGACCAAATGGTCAAGCAGCAATAAGCAAAGGATACGCGCACATATTTACAAGGTAGAAACACAACTTGTAAAAAGGAGCCGGGCTCACATTTGTCAAACTCCAGGGGGTCCACCCGAAGAAGAAGAGGAGAGAAGAAAAAAGTTTTTCTCTTGTAAAATATTAGGATTGCGATAATATTTCATGTACACCATACACACACCATATCCATACAAATGGACACCGTTTTTAGTGGAACAAGTCATGATATCCACCTCCTCGTTGTCGGGAGGCTGTTAAAAAGCTTAGTTAAATGGTTGGAATATTTTTTCTTCTGTGGAAAAAGCCGATTGTTTACGGCTTTGCTTTTATAATGATATTATGTTTGCTCTCGGTGTGCGCTTCAAGAGTTCCTTCGTTTTTGAGAAGACGTGCCACCTCAAATGGCTTTTACTCCATATAGACGCACGTTATGCGAAGGAAACCGTGTGTTTTATCTTTTCTGTCATGTCAAACGGTTATAGTCATTTTTCACTTGTATTGACATGCTTTATAGACACTTACTCGTAGATAGTTCACACATGTAATAAGGCACTTAAAAATGGTCAAAATGTAAAGTAAGCCTGTATACCACCCCAACCTCACCACGACGAACATTGACTCCCTTTTTTCTATCAATTCGGCCGACTTAATTTTACTATAGCCTCGTATTGGACAGGGGTGAAATGTCCCACAAAATTTATAGTGATTTACATTCCGCCTTCGTAAAAAATGGAAAGCTTCAAAGAGGAAGGATTTTAATTGATATTTTTACAAAGTAGAGTAAAAAGCTGAGGTTGTAAAAACGTTTTACAATTTTTTCTTTGACATTTATTCGAAAGCTTACGCGCACGCCATTTAGAGAACAATGTTTATGAGGAAACACTGAATAGACAGCTTCTTAGGTTTAGATCGTAAACAATCCTTCTCGCACAATAGATGTGGTCTTTCGAGCTGACTCTTGAATGTCTAACATTTTCGTGGTAAATTTTTTTAAAAGGAATAGCCACATTGAGCTGCAGCGACAGAGGACTTTAAAGTTTTTTGGGAAATCATGCATCTGCTGGTTTTATTCTTGTGGGTGCCTTACTCAAAACATTTCAGGGTAAAATGCGCAAACATTTCCAACTGCAAATCTGCCTGGTACAATAAACACAATATTAATGCTTTGACTTTCGGAACCCAACGAAAGTTTGTCCACTAGCTGTATCTTACTAAACACAAAAGAGTTTAATCTTACATTGGCTTTACGACAATTGTAATATACACTTTTAAGACGGCCAACCAGGATACAAAATTCTTAGCTCACAGCAAAATTGTGTACACGAAACCAATTGCCCAAGAAATGCCAAATGCATTAAACATCAGCAGCCATCTCCGTGTGAAATCACCGCAAATTTACAATTCACAATTCGGAAAGGAAGCAATCTCCCTTCTGCTACCTAATTTACAAGCAGCAGCTGGAACAACTCCGCACATCATCCACTCGACAGTGATTGCATTTGTGTTCGCTCTGCCAGTCTGGTTGTCTCTCTTTCTCATTCTCTTCGTTAATTCGGCATCGTCAACCAGCTCATTGTCCATGGGAAGTTGCAGACGTGCCCTTGTCTTGTCATGATTATCATTTCCCAAAACTTCCACATTGTAAATAAACACATACAAACACTCTTGTGCACAACGCTTGCCTTGTGTTTTTATGCGTTCGTTTCACATTAATGCGCTCACACACGTATTTACAAACGAAATAACTACTACGACCGCTTCCCTTTTGGATGCGTTATTTTTTATTATTATTTTTTGTCTTGTGTTGTTCTCCTTATCACATATCAAACGCTCTGCGAAGATTTAAATAAAAAGAGTTTGCTGTCAAGTCGGCTCCTTTTCATCATTTCATCTGTCTGTCGACGTCGACGGCAATGAATGAACGTGATGTACTCCAAAAGCCCAGCGAATAACGTTCATACCGAAAACTTACACAACAACAAAATATCCGATATACATACATAATATACTTCTTTGGTGAATGCGATTGTATGAAGTGAGTTCAACTTTAAAAGAATGCACGAGTAGCGATCTTAAATATTGCATGAGTCTTTTTAAGTCATTTCAAAACTAATGTAAGAGCTAAGAAGAGAGGAAGAAAAAATCACAAGGCTCTTTCCACTTACTGCTGTGTAGCTGTCAAGAGCTAATCATAGGTTGTCTCACTTGTCTCATCCTATTCTTGAAATCATGCTCAGAGAACGAAAAAAATATTATGTGAACTTCACCGGGAGAAGGAGAACAAGGCAGCAATGATGATAACAGAGCTGACAGCTCTTCACATGAAAAGAAGTAAACCAAATGGGGAAAATGAAGTCATGTCAGGGAAGTAAAGTGGCAGAGGAAGCACAACTTGAATATCTATTTTTTCCAGTGCTCCTTATCACTATTGAGCAGAGTAATAAGATGGATAAGCTATGAAGGTTATGAAAGGTATGTGTAACTTCTTCTTCTCGAGTTTTTGCCATTTTATATACTGAAAGTGGTGCACGTGAAAAGCAAACCCTGCGTTTTGGGAAGTCTTATTATCACTATCACTCACTCTTGACTTGAGTGACAAGCGCATGGTAAGTGTCCTGTGTGATGTGTGCTCATCGTCAAAGAGAAGGAGGGAGAGAGATTCTGCATTTTTATCATCTGCCACCACATACTGGTAGTGCGGACTGGAGCTTCTTTTTGTTTGCAAGAGAGCGAGATAAAAAGTGTGAAGAAACGAATTTCATTATGTTCCAACATCAGGTCTGGATGGTGCCTGTTATATGAGCCTTTTGTGAAGATGCCGATCATTTTTCTGAAGACGAAGAAAGCCTTTTTATATAAATCATCTCAATAAGATACGTAAATTGTTGCGTAAAAGTTGGTTTACACTGCGTTCTATCAAAATGCTATCGCAAATTTGTGGATGCGAAGACCAAGGGAAAGGAAAAAATTGTTTTTGAATGTCAATTTTAATGTTAAACTCATGAAATTTTTAAATTTTTAATACTATTAATCATTTGCAGAAAATTTCTATAATTCATCATCAAGTTGTGATTTGAGAGTACCTCTTAATTGAATTGTACCACACAGTGATGCTTGTTCTTCGAGCACAATGCAACATTGTCTCTTTTGTAATTTTCATCCAATAATTCATAAGCGCTTTGGTGAAATAGAATACGTTAATTTGAGCTCACACTTTTTAAAAAGATTTTTTGCCATTATATGAAGCTCAACATCTTCCTTGTAACTGTTCTCTAAGCGGGTGACTAAATTCGCAAAAGTTTGCCACGTCCCAATTTTTTCTACGTCTGGGGATACAAGTTTGCAACTCAAACTTCAAATTTCTTTTTTGCAAGGTGTTTGAGTCAAGGAATGACCACGTCTATTGCAGATCCATTTGCAGAATATTCCATATTCTATACCCAAAAGACGCACCTGAACATAAAGCCACAAGTGCAACCTGCAATTTTGGTTTAAAGACACCATAAACGTTGCACCCCCGAAGACTGAGAAAGGGTTAAGCGTTCATTGAATCCAGAGCGAAAGAGCTCACGCTCAGTATTCAACCAGCCTTTCATCTCATTCCGCTCAGCATGGTGTAAAAAACGAACGTGTGACCTGTCATGACAAACAGGGCTTCAGCTTTCAAGCTCACTCAACTTCAAACGTGCACCTCCCAAGCCAGAGATGCCAGTAGATGTACTTGCATTTTGTGTATACTACATCCAAACAGAAATCCCATTTAAGACTCTAACTGCTCTGATAAGGTAAATCCCACCAAAAAAATCGAAGCTCTTACGGTGCCGCTCTTGCATATGCACACCACTTGAACATGTCAATCCATCTTTTGCAGACAAAAGTGGTATCACAAATATCACAATTCATGAGAAACAATTGTATCTCACGTTGTAATAAATTGTCATTAAGGGATTTTTATGACTTTATTGATTTACAACCCCCAAAACATACTCCGATCCTGATGTAAAAAAGCAACAACACTACGCTAAAAACGCGGCATGTCATGTACCACTCTACAAGTCCATAGGTTACCTTCACTTACGAGTCGGCAAATGTCGGCAATTGGCATCCAATAAAATGTGCAATCACCAAAAAACGTTGTTAATTCCCAATAAAAATCCTTGTCCATCCATCTTTCTCTACGTGAACAGAGTAGACCGTATATATTTCATTTACGATATGATTACAACCAATTCACACACAGAATTTTTTACCTCGTTTCCTTCACTCTCGCACGCAAATAAACCTGCTAGTTCACAGTATATTTGATTCGACGGAAATGTAGCTTTTTATTTGAGGTCATTCCGTCACTTGGGAGCGTTACGATTTGAGGTTGGATTGATATAGACTAGTAGAGAAGGGCTGATATTGTTTCGTGAGCCTTTGTCAGTTTTGCCACGTCCATAAACCACTATAAATAAGCCATGAGTTTTATTCGGCCAATCGTTTATTGTTCCAATGTTCGACCCATAATACACACCAGGTGCTGTACATTTTATTATGGTTTACTGCATGATGATGGTTCATCCACCTAAGAATTCAAATGAAGGCCTTTGGACGTCATGTAATATCTGCGTAATCAATAAAAATCCTCACTAAAACACCCAAAAGTGATCCTGTTGGAGTTGTATATTGCTTTTCTCAAAGACCTTGTAAAGTGCATTTTCTAAATAATCCCTATCACCTTACATATAAATAAATACCTGAATATAATTTACACCTGAATCATGCCACGCATCTCTCTTGATTACTCGCTCACAAAGGGATATTGTTTTACAACATTTTATTACAAATCCACCAGAAAATGGGCTAAGCCCTTGTAATTTTTTTTAGTAATTCACATTTGTACAAAAATCATCGTTTCATTTCCCATTAAAATGCTTATCACGTGAAACGAAAATGATGGGATTTTTTTGTTGGAAAAGTCAGGAATTAAACACTAATTGTAAATTACAGACAAAATAAATGGCATGTGTCCATCATCTACCTCTCTCTCTCTTTTCTCCAGAACCAGAAGCTTTCGTCGTCATCATTCAATGCCACCACGGGAAACAACAAGGGTTTGAAAAGTTTCCACTTTAAACTGGAGAGAGAAGTGGAGTGATGATGTAAAAAGTACACTGAAATCATGTTTCAACAAATGAGCACTCCAAAAGCGTAAAAGGGATCTTCTTCGTCATCACCGTCACGTCGCGTCGCGGTCCTTTCTGGAGAAGACAGGAGTTATATTTTGTATTCCAGAGTGACATGGCGTAAAGCTTTGTGCTGTCATGTAAGAAATGCAGTGTCATGCATCACTTGTCATTCAAGAGTGCGTCATCGTCATCACAGTGAAAGCCATCGCTCCAAACAGAAGGCTCCTCTCCTCTTGATTCATCTTCATCGCATCATTGTCTTGATTGAGAAAGAAGCATTACAAAAACATGGGAGCACACACACACACGGAAAAAATTGTAGACAAAGAGAATCATGATGATGAATGACGGGTGACGGTTGCTAGCTGTTCTCTTTCTCATATTTTGTGATTGCTCTTCATCATCGTCATCTTCTGAATTCTCCTCTCATGGAGTTTGTGTGTGAGGAAAGACGAAATTGAGGATGAGAGCATGACAATGCACTGTTTTTTGTGAGCAGAGTGTGAGGAAAGAGAGAGCGAAGGAAACAATGGGCATATCAATAAGTTGTTGTCTTTCACTCTTTACATCGTGTAATTTAAATAGAGACTCATGACAAAGGTTTGTTCGTTATGCAACAAGACAATAAAATGGAGTATCGAGTCAGAAAACCAATGCCGAAAGTAAGGTCGTTAGAGATATGTGAATGATGATGGCGAGATAAGAAAAATAAGAGGAGGGCTCGGTAGAATCAGGTCGAGTGAATTGAATGAATGACTCGATATTTTTCCAGTAACAATTCCTGTTTATCAGATTTCTCTTCTGGTTTAAAATGAATGAACTGGAAGCATATCAATGTAAATGTGGTCTAGAGACTACATTTCTGGAAGTGAGACTGTATGCTGGAGTTTGTCCAAAAGTACAGAGAAAATGTTTTTTTGAGATACACACAAGTTGGAAAACCGTGGCTAAAGCTGGCATTTGTATTCATTACGAGGAATTTAATTAGCTGAATATTTTATGCACACTCACATCCGGTGTGGATAAGTCGGTCTCCTCAGAAAGGAGACACTAGTTGAGCCAGAAGAAGACAGGAACAGCTTTTACCTAATACGATTGAGATTATCATGGTCTCCGCCTAATTGAACTTCCATGACGTGGCAGTGGAAAAGGAATTTGTTTTGCTGTTAGAGAAACGAAAAATCTTGTCATCCCTTACAAGATTAAACTGAAGAAAACCTCAAATCGGCATGCACGCACGCTTTGGAACCCGAAAAGAGACAGGAAGACACAATGTGTGGCAAATGATGTTGCTTTTTAGTTGCTACAATTTTTTAATCTATGAAAGAAAACGTGAACAAGTATTACTTCGAGTGAAAGGACAAGTCCTCGGTGAGTGATGCCTACTGGAGCTAGTTACGTACTCTTTTAATGCGTTGACAATAAATTAATTGGTTTCACATGAACTCAATCCCACGGTTTAAGCTGCCAATTAAAAACCAAGAGAGTAACTAGCGAGCATTACAAATGCGCCATACCATACTTCGGTAATCGCTTGAGATTGGCTTAAACTATTGAGCTGAACGATGGTTGAAAATGTGTCATTGGAGGGGCATAATCCAAAATTAGTATTCCCGAACCGCTCCTTGTAATGTCCTGAATTATGAAAAATTAGAAGCAATACCAACCTCATTAATTCAATTACCAAGAATGAGTTTAACCTATTCTAGAACCTAGTCAGTTCGGCGTAGTTAAATGCAGCTAATTTTTAAAATTCGTTAGTTGGCCTATATCGTTAGCTGTTGTCTTGATTGCTACTAGTCTCCGGATCAATGTGTATCTACCCAGCTACAGTACATACATCGACTGCTTTTGTGTATGCTTGCTTGCTAAACTTCCAAGGAAAGAGTGTAAGGGAGAGCGGAGTGTTTTTGGCAATAAAACTAAAACGGGGGCAGATGGAGTGGGAGAGATAACGGTTGGAAAATGAGAATTTGCTTGGATCCGCAGTATTTAAGCAATATTGAATGTCAACATGACACGCAAAATGGTCAGTTTCCCTTTCCCCCGAGTGATTTGTGAGCAATGAATTTTGCCAATCTTTCAGACATATTTCAGAGAAAGGGAGAGAGAGAGAGAACAACATGGTCCGCGTTTTACGTGCCTCTCGTAAAATTGCCTTGAGTAAACGGGAGTAATAGAGTAAACGACGATGACGACGAGAATAGAGAGAGATGAAGCCTTCAGCAAAAAAATCTCTACACAACTATATGGACCACCACATCAGCCCCATTACCATATCACTGTTGTAGTATGCATGCATAACGTTATTTTCTCATGCATTTTCACTAGATGAACAACAACTAGAGAACAGGGCAACAAATCTTCTTCTGGCTACATTAAATGCCCTCCGTATCCGCTTCTTGTAAACTGTGCATATCGAAAGTACTTTTCACAGAGAGAGGAAGCATTTTACTGAAGAGATTACAAGTTTGACTCGCCATCCTCATGAAAAACAACATAAGAAGCGTCTAGAGTGAGAGAGAGAGAGGGTGAGGCAAAGGACAAAAAGAGACCTTTTATGAAAACTCCTCTCCACTCATTCTTCTAGCCTCTGCATTACACTCCGAGAGAGTCGTGTTGGCTTTTTTGATAGGAACAAAAGGAAGAGAGAAGTATGTTTCCCAGCGTTCTCATATATTTTCCAAATGTGACAGCCCAAGTCGCCAGAGAAAGTTCAAGATATTTTATCGAAACTCTATATCATCCAAACAGCCCACATTAGCCTCTCTCTCCTGCTCCGCTTTCCTCTCTCCCCCAAAAAATTTATCTAGTAGTTTACTTGTGTGACGTAAATTAGGCTCGTTTCTCGTTTACGCAATTATGCATACAGAAAAAACGACGACGGTTACTCCTCCAAGAAAACATGGCTTTTTCGAATCAACTGTGGGATTGGCAAATAAAAGAAGGAAAAATTCATTACGGAGCTGCAAATATATTTTGGGATCTCTCGTTATGTATGAACTATGAGCTGTCATCAATAAATTCATTAAAGACAAACGAGTAGAGTGAGAGAGACATTTTTCCTGTTTACATTCCATGATGAAAGCCTAGTAAAATATGCGATTTTATCGAGAATATCGAGTCAAAATTTATATGCGCTCTGCTTTAAATTCAATTTTATTCACATTAAATCATACGAAAAACTTTCACAATTTTGTCAACGTCTGCGAAAAAAATCTGACGATATGCGCCGATCTACTCTACCCGATACTTTGTCCATCTGCAAGATAGTCCTGTTTGAAGCCATGTGAATCGTCATTTCCTCACAAAATTCTAAAGAAAATCTACATTTGTCCTTGCTCCATCCAACCCTTTCCTCAACAAACTGACATATGTAAACGAGTGGAGATTCTTGTCAGCGGAAAAGGCCAGGCGACATTATGCCGACTTTTGTGACAGGATTGCGTAAACACTCGCACAAGAGAGGAGAGACGGCGAGCAAGAGTGGAGACGAAGCATAAACATGTCGCAAGCAAGGGATTTGTGTCATATGAAACAACGTCTAATGACCAATAACTTTAAAGGATAAGAAAAAGGGTATATAATATCATTTTAGAAGATAAGGGCAACCAGGGTTGGCGAAACGAATATTTTTGTACGTGACTTTTCTTGTGAAAAGTCTTGTCTTGAGTGAGCTGCGTGAGTGTATATGAATGCATGAATATTTCTCTCATTGCAATTTCCCACTGACTTTTTATAGCGATTTGAGTATACTTTTTAGCATATATTTATTGCACAAAGGTTGTATGGTGGTTGGAATGTTAGCTTTTTAAAAAAAATGGTTAAAAGTTTTTATTTGCTTTCCTGTGGAGGTAGGGGATAAAAGGAATATTTCTGAAAGGCTTGTAAAAACGGTCCTAATGGCAATAATAATCACTTTTTGACAATTTGCAGTAAACACGATTAACTCTACGATATTGCATGTCGTTTTATTTCATACCTTATTTTACAACACATGTGGCGAGTGTTATGTGGGCTAATGGCAAAAAGGGTGACTGCACAGTAATAACAATCAAGTTTTTAAGTTGAAAAATATCATGACGAAAACGTGTGTCGTATATGATTCCCCATAAAACTGCGAGTGTGTGTGTGGAGTACGTAGTAATCATGTGTACAACTCATTTTCATCGTTCGGGCAGATTGTGTAGATCGCATGACACATGACTACTTTCCTTGATTGATGATGAATGACAGATTTTCGTGGGGAATGACTTGTTTTCCAAATGAAGAGTTGATATTTTTATGTGCATGAAGTTTTGGGTGAGCGTCGAGAACAACGTTGATGAGATGTGTGGATAGATGATAAAGAGTATCAGGTAAAATGGCATAGGGAAGGTGTGTACGCGCACTCGTGTACTTTTCGAGCTTCTGTTTTTATGTTCGACGAGAATGCATCATCATTTTTCTTCAAGTTTGACGTGTCACATAAAAATGTTTTTCTTGAGATTTTCTGATGAGTTGAAAGCCTGACGAATACATATACACGACACGTTAAGCTGAAACAGTTACAGATGGAGGACTGAAATACACGTCTTCATGACGGAGAGTGACTTTTATGCGTAAAGACAAAATCTGATGACTTATTGATGACCTCAAGACATCTACGCCAGAAGAGCATCAAATATAATATGCTACATGTTTCTAATGAAGGAATGGATCACTTCACTTTTCGCGAGTAATAAACATTTCACAAGTGTACCAAAAATTTCATTTATTTTTATTGTGGAGAACTTTGTAGTCTGAAAATGGTTAAAAAGTAATAAACTTGGAATAAATTACTAACTATTTTACTGAAAATTTATTCCATTGGAGAATGGCGCGATATAGCTCAACGACAACAAGCGTGGAAGTTTTGAAAAAGAAAAAGAAATCAAAGTAAGCTAAATACCTAGACCGAAATAGATATAGGAAGTAAATAGATAACTGACCAAGAGATTTATGAGTAGGCAGCGCGTGATTGT